>NHOP01000317.1:0-16507 GCA_018697155.1 Pyramimonas parkeae | reverse complement strand
CTTATCGATATTATTTGGATTGAAGTTTTAGAGCATGCAGCGGCCACTCCATACGCCATGAAGCGAGCCGTCACATTCCACGAGATTTCAAAACACGTGGCTTATCATAAGATACACTTTCGTAATCATCCATGCACTCAGAGGAAATTTCGCGGTGTTAACGTTCATATTGGACAGTCTCATGGTCATCTTCAATGTACCACGCTACATGAGCCATACGCTTGGCATCATTGTCTGTAGGCATGCTGTCGCGAAAAGCTTCTTATTTCACCACGAAATTGTCGATGAATATCGCATATCATACGAAAGTACAGTTTCTGGAACCCCATTCATTGTTTGCTGGGCCACACCAAGGCATTCGAACGCATCTGCCCGTCCTCGTTCGAAGAGACAGTTCGAAATCTCATCAAGCATTGCGAAAGCGGATATAGAGTCAGTACGTCCAACAAAACTATCACTGCGTGTGCGATCAGTAACTTCGCCCTGAAGTTCCTGAAGTGGGAGGATAGCTTGCACCGGTAACTTTAAGATTCGCAAACGCGAAAGGTCGGTGCTGTACCCGAAAGCAAGTTCATATGGTCAACGGTCACCAAGCGTGATTCACGGCTGACGATTGAAATAAGATGCATGGTGCTTTGTTAGGAGCCAATACTTGGTGTCTATACAAGACGTCTTGAGCAGTGCTCTGGTCAAATTCATAGCCATGCCGAAACAGGGCCCTGTATGGCCCTTCATTTCTTTCAGGTATGTCGCAGAAGGTAAGACCCTATTTCCAAGGTCCTGGCAATATCTTCCGAACGCTTCTTGCAGATATAAGGATTTAAGTTCAGTCCTGATCATGGAGATAGTCGCTTTCATCGAATCAAACTAATTTTCAAAAAGCTTGAAGGCATCAATACTATGTTGGTATTATATTATACCCAAATTTTGCACCAAGACCACTGTGTGCCCATGCACACGCTACCGTATTTGGCATGCTCCCTCCACAATGGTCACAATGGCCATAATGGTCCTGTGATATCCGTTGTCACGACCGCAAATGGCCTCACACGCTCATCCTTACACGTCTGATTTGGGTAACAAATGTTGGTTGAGAGATTTCGGCTTGTGTACACACAGAACACGAACCACTGGGCAGCTACATAGAGATGTTTTGGACAGTAGCAGGGATGGCCGTGCGCAAGCTAGTACGTATAGCAGTTTTGATTGTAGACTGTGCAATATTTCCAATATTGGTATGGAGAAGGCTACACCGAGTCGAAACTGGATGGGTAAGTTTTGATGTAGTTTTCACAATTACGGGCCATAATGCACCCTTAACGAAGACACGATCAGGTCCGCCTTCATCTCCAGTCGGGGCAAGAGCTGTAGTATCATAGGTGCTATCCGCCAGGCATGTAAAGATTTGCGATCACATTGGAAAAGACTTCACCACTTGCGCTTGGTCCAATAAGGGATACCACGGTGCACATTTCCAGTCAAGTAAAACAAATATGAACAACGAATTATTGGAGTCGTCCCTGAAATCAGAATCAGCTTTGTACAGGGTCATGACAATATAGACAACCATAAAAAATTCCATAAATTGCGGTGCCAACCTAGATCGTCCCTACACGGACAATTGAATGTCGACTTGTTCATTTGTGGCGGCTCACCTATAAACGGCAATGTAGTGCGCCATGTCTTTTACAGCAAACATGATGATGCTTCCTACGAATGTTCACGCCGCCACAAATGAACAAGTCAGACATCTAGTTGTCCGTGTAGGGATGTTGATTCAACCAAAGCCACAAATCAATACTTGAAAACTGCCAGCTGGTGTACCTCAATTCTTTGGGGTTGTACCTTAATTCAAGTACCTGAGAGGCCATTTTGGGCAAAACGTTTTCAGCACGCATCAAGCATTGGCTGGAAAAATCAAGAAAGCGCGTATGGTTGACACGTCTCATCTTCTTATTTCCTGACACACGTAGATTTTTTGAACGCCTAACTTATATCTTCAGCCGTAAGCGCATCCTGTAAACTGGAAGCTACCAGCGTCTCCGGTTGTTTCACAAATCTCTTTTCGGGTGTTCGCCTTCCAGACAAGTTCATATATATGGGGTATGTTATATGTAATATATTGGCATAAGGTCACCAAATTTGGGTACACGGAACAAAGTATATGTTGTGCCATAACGTGGTTGTTGCGAAACAAAGTATACTTTGCTCAGCGTAACAACTTTGCGGTTCCCGTAAATCATCATCTGCAATAGATTCGACCGTACCCACAGCTCTCGACGTTGTGATTGTACCCGCAGCTGTGTTGAATGACACGTTCGATGATTGGTCGTCAAAGGAGAGAAACATAAATATGTCAGACATGAACCATTTCGAGGCGCCTGAATCAATTCTTAGGATCACTCTTGTGTCGTCAGTTTGACTAGCAATTAGTACGGCAGAAGCATACAAAAGTGCCCTACCCATATTCACCACCAGCAGCGCCAAGATGCCGAACGTGAAGTGCCGTATTGCGAGATGGTCCAGCTGCTTCGATCGCAGCACCTCCTCGTCTTGCTGCACACAAACAGGTGATTCCGTCTTTTCAGGATTTTCATGGATATGCTCAAGTTGGTGTAGCAAGTGAGCCTTCTCATCTTCAGGAGAGGGGCCGCTTGGTTCGCGCGCGAGTCGCTTCATGGTATAAATGGGCACGCAATCAAGATAGTATATCGCACTGACCGGTTCAAGCACGGCATATAATGTCTAAACATCTTCATGTCAGAGCCACCAAGTAGCTTTTGTTCAGGAATTTCATCAGTTTCATCAGCTTTGTATGCATTGTAAGATGACAAAAGTCGTCCTGCAATGCACGTGCATTTCGCTTTTCTTGTTTCCAACGTCGTAGTAGTTTCTTATATTCCTGGGTGACGACAGCTAAAACGTGACCGTCCTCGCCGACATCCACAGAGTTAAAGTAGCTTCCGGACCCGGTACGAACGTCTTGATCGCGGTCCCGTGGCAGGCATCGTTGTGGTGCTATCAATAGCCATGATAGCCATTAGCGCATAAATATAAATATTATGCGCTAATGGCTATCATGGCTATCACGGCGATTATGCGCTTGTATCTTACCTGCAGGGATCTCAACTCGTCAAACAGTACCTATGGATCCGTTTATCCAAATAGAGTTCTGTTGGTGAGCTCTTGCAAGACATAAGACCAAATATCTGCACCACAGCATGAGCTGCCTAGTTTTTAGGGTGCGACAATGCGCTGCGCGTCCGTCCCCGTTCCGTGTGTGCAATTTTAAGATGGGTTTTAGCTCTCTTGAATTCACCACGTGAGACGGCACAGTGTACAGAAGTTGTGCCCTAAGAGAATAGCGCCCTAAGCTCGTGCGTTTGTTGTTACCGCCGGTTCACCAACTGCATCAGTAGGTTGATTAGTGACTTCAGCAAATACCGTCTCTTCTGTCAGGGTATCCATCATTTACATGACAAGAGGAGCTTTTCTGTTGTGGTCCATCATCATGATCTGGTCCACAATGATGTGGACCAGAATAATCTCTGATGCATGCCCTGTCTTGGAAAATGGAATCTTTCTGGGAACACACGTTCAACTTGTGGAAGCACTTTGTTCAAGTTGCAGCCGTCCAAGGCTTCATTTGAATGTTGTTCATGTGGAGAATTTAAAGCATCCGCCATGACCGCAGAAGAGTAGTTTCTTAGCACTGGAGTGAGAGGAACACGGGGATTACGCGCTAAACTGCGTGAAGTCCATGATGTGCTAGGATATTCCAGCCTGCGTGTGGCCACCGTATTCATTGCACACAATAGAAGTTGAAAGTGATTGCAGACTCCAATGATCTCAATAATTGGAAAATCGTGTACGCGATATCCATGCTCGCAGAGGACTCCGTCTTTCTACACAGCAATGCACGCGCTTAGACAATAATCGGCGAAGACAGTGGTAGCATTTGTGGGACGTGTGTGCGCCGATAATCTGTGATTCATACAATTACAACAGCCACATGATTTGTCACAGCATATGCTTGTGAATTCAAATGGTCAGCTGCAGCCATGTAAACTACCGGCCATCCAGATACAGGAAAGCATATCTTTTCCTTTTGAACTGTCAACTGACTATCTGTATCCTCATGCTGTAATTGTGTGCTCGTTGCCTTGTTTCTCATGCCCATTTTCGAAATGCATTCAGTGCTGGTTGTACCTCATGTGCGATCACAAGATTCTTGAACTGATGTTTCCAGAGTCATGCCTTCAAAATGCCACCGGTGTTCGTGTGCCCCCATGAACTGGCAACCACAATATCAATCATGGATATCCTGGTTACTATGACTCTCTTGCCCACTGCAAGTTGATTATTGTAGATTTCACGGTGTCAATGCTTATCACAGCATGGCATGACAAATCAATGTCGTGAAAATTGCTAGGTTGAATCGCACTAATCGGCTGTGCAATAGAATACCCCTGAATCTTGATGTCCTTTCCGCTGAACAATCAACTAAAGTACCATGCACGTGTTCTGAAGGTTTACACAATAATACATATTACACCATGTGCGCGCCTACATTGCAGTTGCCCCCTTTAAGTCACGTGGACGCGTAAGCGTGTAACATAGAGCAGCTCACATGAATATGGAATTTCCAATTGAAATCAGTTTGTTCGAATAGCAAGTCCATTGATTTTATGTTATCCAATCATGCAGCGCATGCCTGGCTTTACCCATCGCGGGCTTGTGTTCTATCGATGTGGCGCGGGACTCGTTGTAGATCATGCTGGATAGAGAAGTTGAGGTGCATTTTCTGTTCAGCAACAGCCATTGGGTGCCTTGCGTGTAGTGGATGGCAACTGTGTGCCACTCAAGTCCACGGATTCGGGAAGGTAGCTGCGGTTGATGCACAACCAGGCAGATTCAGATAGGGGAAAACATCCAACTAATTTCAGCATACCCATGTTGAATCAATACATGGCATCCCTCTCTCATGTGCATGGCAAAAAAATCACGTGAAAATCTTTGCGCCAGTGTATCATAAAGTTAGATATTTTGTTCGAGAGTGACGTGGAAAGCAGGACACAACAGAACGACGCATAGGAATTGATGGAAACAACTCATACAAGAAACTACAGTAGAATGAGTGGTAGAACACATGCACAGGGACATGACCCTTGCCCAAGGGGCAATGAGTCGTGTCAATTAAACCCAGCGCTACGTTCTCTCAGTGCACGAGATTATTTTCAACAGCCGACAGAACGAATATTTAGTGGTAACTAATACCAAAAGGGTTGGGAGGCGTGTCGAATGAATAGCGCAATAATTTCAATCAATGCACAGGTTGACCATTAAAACTCATGGATGATGACGTGATCCAAGGATAACGCAACTCGCCATCCCCATCAGGATAGTGTGCTGATCTGTATGGACCTATTTACAAATTTCCTTTACATATTTCCCAAATACAGTCGATTGCTGCCTTGTAAGTTCTGCATGTTGCTGCACCTCAAAGAACTAGTGCAGTATATATACAAACACACAGTATGTATTTGAAATGCTACACGAATTTTGAAACGATAAACAAGTTTTGAACGTAACCCTATGCACCGATTGAATTCAGCGCGTAATCAGTTGACATGGTTCCATGACCCTTGGGTAATGGTTATGTCCTAGGGGACATGTGTAATACACGAGTGTTTACTGAGGCACGAAAACGAATCCACCACACCATTCATATTTGTGACCATGTACATCATATGCACTAGGTCAGAATGCATATCATGAGGAATCAAATGACATATATCTCGTCATCTCTGTTAGAACAGAATGATGATCTTTGCACTGCCACCCTAAACAAGCTTAAAATTTGTTCCAAATTCAATCGGATACCGCTGTGTGAGCTCTGGTTGTTGACACATGTCCTTCCAGTTGAATATATTCGTACACATACCATAAATCTTTTATTATTGTAAAATCGAAGGATGATGAAGCCACTCAGAATAGCTCCGTATACACGTTGGCAACAACGGCAGCCGATCAAAACTTATGGGGGAAGAGCACGTTCTGTGCCATGCAAGAGTATCACACCCGTTGGCTGATGACTAAGGGATCGTAGCAGATGGGCATTGGGATGGATGAAACAGCACATTTGCGTCTGAACATTCTGTACTTTGTTTCATGCTGGTAATGCAGGCAATGTGTAGAGTAGCAGAACGCAGGCTATGCGCTTGAGTCGCTTGAATCAACACTACGCTCAACATGGGTTGAGTGCAAACCAAATACTAGAACAAGCTGCCGACAGGAATCTTTTCTACGCACAATCGCCCAGAGCTTGCGCTGCAGACCAGGTGGATTGTCATGTAGCGCAGCAGACGAGACAAACAGGGAAGACTATGGTGAGAAAAACAAAGGATCAACGAAATTCAAGTGCATATTTTCTATGACTGGAACACTTCATAAGCGTATGCACAGGCGTAGGGAGCCTTGGTGTATTGCTTGCTTGTGGAGAAGTTGGAGAAAGTTGAAAACAATTGGCATCGAAAACCTCAACATCCCCTCGCACACAGAAAAGCTGAAAAAAATTGACTTGCTTCAAGTTACAAAAGCTTAATGTTGTACCGCATACAACACGCAGTAGATGTCAGACAGCTTGGCTGAATGCGTTTTAGCGATGAGCGCTCGTACTGTGGCCAGAGCAATTGAGCCCTCCACACTCGGCCGATCAGTGATGAAGCAAAAAAACACTGTTCCACGCAATTGTACATTCCGCTGGCTTGCAGAAGCGCTGGTGGCGACGACTGCAAAAAAATCAGCACTGCAAAAAAATCAGCATAGCAAAAGAAACAGGACGATTGGTGCGCACATGTCCTCAGAGTCCTCGTTCTTCAGCGCGTTCTGGGCGATGCACTTGAACGCGGCATCCACATTGTAGTCTTCCTTTGCAGAAGTCTCAAAGTACGGGATCCCACCCTTTGAGGAGCACCAGTGTTTTGCCTTCTTTTCTTGTACCTACAGGACCAGTCCAACACAACACATCCGCCGCATCCTGAGAGTCTGAATGAGCTCTGAAGGGAAAGCCAAACAACTGCCTGCAGTTGTTTTCTTGAACACTTGTTTTGAGCTTTATGTGAAAGCTTAAACCAAAGCACATGCCATGTTCGAGTCACTCCCAGAGTGCAATCTCGCTCGATATCTGGGAATATCTGGGAATTGCGACGTCGCCACCAATGCTGAAAAGTTGGCAAGGTATGGGAAACGGCTGGTCTGTAGCACATATTGCACGATTGATATTAATCTGCGCTGTTAGATTTTTCAAATGCCTATGAACTGATGGATCGCTGTGAATGCAGAGGATCTCTGACCAATCATGGAAGAAGACCTTGCAAAGCAATGCCTGCTAGCAAAATGGGCAGCTACATCAAATGTCGACTCGACGTTGCCATAAGCCATGTTAATTGCTAGGTATGACTTGCAAACATCTGAAATTATCAAGTACATTGCCATTGATTAGCTTATTGCGGAAATACAACCTCATTGATCAGTCACCTGACATTGGAACAGCACTCCATCCTTAGTTGGGAAAAAGTACACAAACAATTGCATGCTACTTGATGATCACATGCATATCAACAAAACAAAATCCCTGAAGGTCAGACTCATGGATAGACTCGAACTTCTCTCATGTTCCAGCGCTTCAGGGAATAGGATTACACTTCATTCACACACCGTAATCATTTGCACCTAGGTCTTGGAGCAAATAAATTGACTGAGGAGGCGAAAAATCAATCGCAACAGGCGCGCAACCAACAAGCTTGCTACCGCCACAGAAGAAAGGTGAGCACGCTGCACAGGGGTATCGGCGGCAACCTACTATACGAACAAATGCTCAGATCAAGGTTCATTTTGTGACCAACATCCCCTCAAGCCGAAATGCACACGAGCATGAAGTGCCAGTGTGTACCAATATCAAAGAGTAAGAAGTGAACATGGTTGCACTGTGGCAAGAGCATTAGGAAATATACAAGCATGAATCATTACAGTGGAGTGAGATTTTAACTCGCCTAAGAAAACCACCCACAATGTGTGGTTTCTGACCAAACGTTAGTCGATCAGTGTTTCATTTGTGGATGGTGGGGGCGCAACATGTAAACGCAACAACATGAACAGAAAAACAATATGCTTTGTGAAATGCTCCAAGTTCCACGCCACATGCGATCACAAATGGTCTTTGTCAAGACTTTAGGAAGGCGTGTGCAGATCCGCACAAGATATGGCTACAAACCACTATTTAGACCAATATAAACAAAATAGCAAATCTCGTTCCTAGTGTTCTAGAACAGCTTAGACGCAGATAGCAACCTCAAAGAGGCAGGCATGAGGAGTCGTACTTCAACATGAGAGCGCGATCGTGTCAGACTGCTGGCATTGTAAAGACAGAGAGTAGCTATGAACAAGTGCTTGTAGGTCCAACAACAGTGCCAAGAGGAATCTGGCATCTTTCACGAAATGATTATGAATGCCAAAACCGAAGGCCATAATTCTCATTGTGTAAACGGAGTGTACATACTGCGGAATTGTAAAGAGTTGAGCACAGATTCGAAAGAAAACATCCTCTATTGGTTAGAGTGCATCCCCAAACAGATGCATTCAAATGGCCCCTGCCATGTTGACCCGTTGTGTTTGCAACAAAACCACGTACATGGAGGCCAGTGGTGATTTCAATCATAGCTGCTTAATCTGCCAACAGCGGGTTCTTTGTACTTCTTGAATTGCGAAGGGAAATAAGTGCATGAACAGTATATCTCATGCACGACTAAAGCGAAAATCTACAAATAACAATCACAACATGGCGTGCACATAATCAACTGGTACAGAGCCGGGAGGGAGTAAAGGGCAAAAATGTGAAAATGAAACAACATGAAGATATAGATTGACATGGCGAGATGCAGACATTCATGCTAAACTACCATTCCATATATGGACTCAATCCGAACCACTTGCCATGCATTCGGAAAACAGACTCCTATGCACAAACGCTGCAAAAAGTAAAGCACAGTAAGATTGAAACCAGATGCCAATGAGCCCCTTGAGCCAGTCCAGGAAAATTTGGGGAGTTACGAAGAAAACTCAGTTGACTCTATCCAGATTCCTGAAAATCACCACCTATGTGTTGGCACTGTGAACTCTCAAAAGTCAGCAAAAGGAACGTTTATATATGAAATGGATGTGGAAGTAAATCATTTAACACGCCAGATCAGATTTCCTGCTCAGATATCCCTGCCAAGTGGCGAGAGAAGTCGTCCAAAACCATTGTAACGCGCTTCGCACGTGCAACGATACATCCGTCTACAACAACGTGGCCAGGGGGCTTACCACACGGCTGGCCCCATTCTCCACGTCGATCTTGTTTCCAAGCACCACGAACGGGAAGTTGTCTGGGTCCTGTGGACAAGCCTGTCAGAGGCCAATTGCCACACGTAAGGAACATGCATTCAATGATACGATCGAGTCGATGAAGGCAAAGCCGAAGAATTTAACGCAAAAGAACCAACTCGTGGAGCGCAAGCAGTCAACATATTCATAGGTAGTATAGAGTGAGTCGCTATCATATCGAACGAAGCAGCACAAGGGCAGCAAAAAGAAATACGAGACACCGACAAAACCACACAATAAAGCACGCAACGAAAAGCTACGGCAAGTGGGGCAGATACTCGGGTGCATGTTGTGCTACCCATCGACGTGGTACCTGCACGAGGAACTCGTCCCGCCAGTTGTCCAAATTTTCGAAAGTCTTGGCGGTATTTACATCGTATACCAACACGCAGCAGTCTGCGCCACGATAGAAAGCTACACCCAAACTCTGGAAACGTTCTTGTCCAGCTGTGTCCCAGATCTGTGCCAAGAGAACAATTTCCAAGCTCGTACACAGTTTAGTTCATTCAAGGTTGATGGGCACGTTGAGCGGACAAGGTGAACTTACATTGCATGACATTGCAACGAGACGGAAATATCTCTTGTCTGTCACGATTAGCTGGCATGACAAGCGTGCGCAGCAGTGGCAAACATGTTTAGATGAGTACATGCGACGACTTCGACCACGAACCTGCATAGTGATAAGCCGGTCATCCACTTGCACCTCCTTCGTAAGAAAATCAGCGCCGATGGTTGCCTTGTATGCGTTACTGAACTTTTTGTTCACATACCTGAAGGGCACCAACAATGGCTCTGTACTTCAAAGACGTGGGAAGTAGTGTGCACTCCTTGTGGAGGAGGAGTGTTACAAAACAGCCACAAAAACAAGAAATCACTGGCAAATCAAAAACAAACGCTAACAATTTTTGATATTCGCGACGAAAAATTCGAGAATTATGGTCTAAGGAAATGTTTATTCCGTGACATGAGAAAGGGAAAATGAGATGAAATTGTACAAATTACGCACTGGTTCATGAGCGAAGTCTTGCCAACGCTGCAGTAGCCTCCCACCGTAGGCCCAAACGTCAGCACACCCCCAAACGACACAACCCATTTCCAACAAATATCAACAACATTCTCATGTAGATTCTATGTGTTGAGATATACCGCGCTTCCGCGAAACAGGCGCGGTAGCTCATGTGTAGAGATCTCTATACAAGGCAACTGACACTCACGCACCAGGACGTCACTGGTGCTCAAGACTCCACGCTGGAATCGATCACGACATTCGTTATCGTGATATAGTCTTGCGTTTGTCTCAAAGCTCCCTAGGAAAAAAAATCATGTTCAACGTACGCTGTGCGAGGTAAACATCCAGGATGCATCAGTTTCATGAGACCACTTAACACTTCAATTTGTGCGTTCAGGACATTTGCTCGAGTCCTCCTTAACCCCTGTCAGAAGTAGTGCGCTTGGAATATTTCGCGCACACAATGGAAAAATACAAGACCATAAAACGGTGATGAATGAACTGTGAATGATGTTCCAATCTATAATATTCTGTGTGTGCTGAAATTTACAAGACGATGTGCCAGGTACGAAGAACTCACGCCTACGATGCAAATACACGAACAAATACACAAAAATCGGCAAGGACTTGCTGTGAGATTTGAACGCACCCACTGTCGCCTAAAATGATAACCTTAAGCAAAGTTCGCTTCCGTACGTTTGACATGATAAGTGAATGTACGGTTACGTTTGACAGAACTAAGCCACTGCCTGGGGGGAAGTGTACAAACGATACCCGATGCCTGCCAGCGCACCCGTGAATACACCGATGAAACTACTAGTATTTGGATCTCCTCAAAAACACGTTTAGAGTCGCAAACATTTTGAAATTTATCCTCGAAACCGATTTCCCAAGTATTAGAACTATTTGCCCAATTTGGGTTCTTTCGCTAGCACGCGTTTTGGCTACATCGTTGCTGGAACGTCGATCATGGACAAATCAACAGGTTCATTTCAGGGCCGTAAAATCATTTTAAGTAATCCAAACTGTTGAATTTGCTAGAATAGCTAATGGTCCGACTCGACGCGAGGCAAATCCTAGGTGGTGCAGAAATTTGAAGCTAGTGTGGACGGAGATTTGTCACACGGGCATCAGACATGTTGGGATCCCATTCTGGTGGGGTGAGGAAATTGGTGTAGAGACGCTACACATACGGGACTAAAAATAAAAAACCGTTCTCTGTTTCCATTTGTTCGCCACCATGCTAGGGACCCAAGAGGTCGCGGTTCAAACCGCGACCTCTTGGGTCCCTATGCGATACCGCATTGGGCAGAAATTCGAAGATGAACGCAGGATCTGTATGTAGAACTGGAATCGGAATCCTACCCTGGACGGGTTGTGAAGGTGTCGAACGACCCTACATGTGTCTGAAAATGAAAGAGGATCGCTGTCGGTGAAATCGTTCGTCACCCTACTTCGGACCCGAGAAGTCGCTTGTTCGAATCCTGTGTGAAGCGAAAATTCGAAGCATGCACGATCGCAAACAAGCCAATCGCATGTTTGCGAGCCGATGCCAAGAGAACGTTTGCTCGATGTTCAATGTCCCATGCCATATGAGTAGTCAACCACCTGGAAACTCACCATGAAAACCGGCGGTTCAAATAGTGCTGGAATGTCAATCACCAAATGTTAGGTTCTGTCAGCGAAAAGGAACCATTATAGGTGATGGTTCCTTTTCGCTGACAGAAACCCAGGCACCATGAACCACAGCCTCGAAGAGAACCTTCTCTTCATGGGTTCTTGAGTTTCGTGGACGTCGTGTGGACGCTGTACACCTTCATCGAGCAAACGTCCCTATAGGTCGACGAGAACCAAAATGACGTGGCCTCAACGAATTCTGAAGTAGTTGTGTTGTTCCTGAGGCTTAGATTCTTGAGAGCCCAAATTTGTATTCGTTCTCAAACTAGCCAGAGGGATTGAACTGTAGTGTCTATGGAAGTCCTAGAAGCTTTCCGCGACAAACATATGGTCATGGTGGCCGTCGCAGTGCTGCTGATCACGATGAATGGGACAATATTCAGTTTGTTTTTGAGGTGCTTGCAGAGAGCGTTCTACACCTTCTGGTGCAATCAAGTGACGAAGCGAACGGGCGTTTGTAACGTGAAGCCAACGAACGTCGAGCTATCGCGTACAGCTCAAAGGAGATTGACCGCAGCTGGAATCTCACCCGGCTATATCCATGAGCACGTGGCTCGCTTGGGAGACACGTATCACCCGATGCGCGCCTCCGCGGGCTATATATGTCTGGCGATCGCTGAGAACAAGGTGATAGGACGTGACAAACTATATTCGAATTACCATTACGTGTTTTTGTCGTTTTTATGCAGAGATACATACATGCATATACGTTAATATATCTAGCTAGCGTGTAGTGTGCCCGCATGAGAACCTTTCGACCGGCAAGTGGTGTTTGCATGAAATGAACCAAGCGCGAGAGGACGCAAAAGTGTTCAGAGTAGTCCTTGTGTTTTGACGGCATGGTTTTGATCCATATTTGACTGATATGATCTGTAACATCTTAAAAGGGCTATTAAGAACGTTTGAGACGAGAAGGAAAGATTGTCCCAATTCCAGGGAAAGTGTTTGTTTCACAAAATCAGTGTGCAGTTTCGATAGTTTTGAACAGAAAGCTTGATAGGTGAGAAGAGTAAAAGTTACACAAAGAGGCCTTCGATTGATGAAATTTTTTTGTGTATACCACGGGGGCTTTGGAGGACTTCGTGTAGTTCAATATATTCAAGGTAAGAAGGAGTGTGCACAAGAGCCAGGTACGAACAAAATGGAGCTGTATGCTGCAATTGCAGTAGTTTTGGTCAGCACCTGGAATTTTGGAGGCAGCACATTTCGGTTTCCAATTGGCAACGCGAACTGTGTTGTATGTGTCTAGATCACTTTCGAGCCATGGCTGCGCGACAAGCTAGCCACTTTCCGCCCTCAAGTGGAGGACATGGGGTACGACGACAACAGAGGTTGTGAACCGTTTCGTAAGGTGCGAAGCTTTCAGTGTCTGTCATCCTACACAGTGATTAGCTTTGGCGCAGTGGAGGACATGGTCTTAAGTGTAGTTGTTTTTGCCCATCAGGGCACCTGAATGTCACCACGATCATGGAGAGCAAGCTATATGCTACCCAACTTCAACAAATAAAGTTATGCATTGATGCAATTGCGCATATTCCTGTCTATCTTATCAATTCTTTGTCATCCCAAAATTCTGGTACAGGAGTTGGCAGCTTTGATGAGTCGCCATACTAAAGGTCTACAGCTTGATCCAGAGCACCTCTGTGCCGCTGCTGGTATTGCTGCAGTGGTAGGCTTGCTCCCTAAACATGAAGGAAAAGCGCATGCCCCAAACAAACTGGGAGTGCAGAATTTTCTTTTCATTAGCTTCTGGATGTTTACAACAGATCCTGTACAGGTTGCATGACGTATGCTTGCTCGGTATCATTTTCATGCAACCGTTTAATGAAGACAGCAATGAATCCCCTGCAGCACTTCGATTTTGCTCTCACTCAGTGGTGTATGTATTAGTAAGCCTAACAAGATGCGCTCATTTTGCCGCTCTGCTGCCGTTGACGGACCTTCTTGTACATGTGTCTTTGCATCCAAGCTTCAATTGCTGATCCAGTTTCAGCGCCTCATTTCATGCTTGTAACTCAATTGCCTATGCTTTCGCAAATAAGTTATCGGGATGTTTCACACAAATCTCATCAACCCAAAGCAATGCCATCTCTTGACACAGATTGAGCTGCTGCTGACAGCCATCTGCGATGATGGTGATGGAGTGCTGGTTCCGGTGAGAAACGTCCTGCGTACTTCTGTGTTGTTGTATGCCGAACGCCCTTTTGCCAAGATATTTCGTTCTGTAGCGGTCTGAGTACATGTACAAGTATTGCGAGTTGATACATGCAAGAGGGTGGATAGCGGAGTTCAATGATGTTTGTAATCAAACCGATGGTGGGTCGTCGCCCTTGTGGGTACACGAATCTGCCCACGAAGTATGCACCACCAACCACTGTAGCAGGGTATACCCAGGGGGCTCTAAATGTTCGTTGCATCTACTGGCTTGAAGACTATAGGCAAGTTCTTTGTTGCTGACCTGTTTGGATCGACCAAACAAGACACTGTAATACCTGTCCTGGATTTACATGCTCTTGGCTTCACACAAACCTCATGTTGGGTAGACAGCTGGTTTCAGGGCCCAGTTGCGCGGCTTCGCGTGAATAGAGAGACACTCGTTGTTCTGCGTCGGTATGAATAGTGCCCGGAGCATTTTGGCACCTTTTCGACGACCGGAGTTTGTGATGGCGTTCGCACAGGTTTTGCTCAGCACTTAACAGACGCCATGCAAAACTATGCGAATTTTGTTTGAAGAGCGTGTTTTGCACCAGGTATTCATCGTGCTAGTCTGTACTGGCAAGTATGTGTGTTGGTATACATGAACGCAAAGTACAAAGTAAATCGGGATCTTCAGGCATCGGTTGGCTTCCACTAGATTGGTACCATGACTGTTACGCAATGTTTGTTTGTTGAGCAAGAGATCTCAGCGGGTTCCAAGGACGGGATCCTTCTGCAAATTCCCGTAATCAGCATGTTTGTGTTGTTATCGGTATCACTGTTCATGTCTTCATCCTTGTTCGATCCTAGTTGTCTGATGTTGTATGTCTGGGAATCAAGTCATTTATTTGGATGCTGAGATTTCACTTGTGTCTTAACCCTTTTTGATGGGATTGAAACTTGAGCACCAAGTATTGTTGGTACCTGGGCGAGCTTTCTCTTGACTGCTCGTTCTGGAGGATGAATTGAGGGTATTATCCTGGTCCAAAGATTGTAACAGTTTGGTAAATCTACGGGATCCATTTGGAATGCGGTGTATACAACTGACGGATTGACCACGTGCGATTGGTAGACTCTTCCAAATGCACTGATCAAACAGATCTGACTTCCATCGGGAAGAGGACATTGCCGCCAGTTTCGTCTGCCGCTATACAGTGTAAGGATCTTGAAAATGCGCAGCGCAAACAGACTATCCCATCTTGTGCTTCCAACTGAGGTTCGTCGAATCTGTGTGCATGCGCGCCACAACATGGAGCGCCATGCTTAGGCGACGTGCACAGAGCTGTGCATGCTATGACTTGCTCGATGGTTTTCGATATTTTTGCGCTCAGGCTATGTATGAATGATATTGGAGTCCTTTTGGGTGTCGCTTTTCTCGCAGATCAGCTACTTCACCGGCTTCAAATCGAATTTCAATCGGGTGGGAGTGGAGCTGGTGAGCTCTCATGCGATATCACAGTGACCGCCTTGGTTATTTTCTCCATGGTTTCTTCCATGCCACTCTGATAAGCGCTGCTGTACTGCCAACAGCTAACAGTACACGAGCCGTGCAGCAAGTGTGTGTTGGGACGCTGCTCAACACAACCGCTGCTGTCGGGTTTGCACTTTGCGGGATCTGCGCATCTGTGCTTTTCACGTCTGTGAGTTGTGGATGCCTGCGGATTTTGTCTGCCTTTTGCGTTGATTTTTGCTGCCAGCTGTGGCAAGATGGAGGCGATCTGAGGATGATGCGGCATGACCAAATACCGGGTCGACGGCTAGCTTCACATGTAGCCATTGTAATATGGAAATATATATGTAAAGCATTCATGCAGCAAAGTCTTCATTGTGTGCAGATAAGTTTTGATTCATTCATTCATGCATTCATTTCCACAGCTGTCGTTGGGAGGCAGCCGCGCTTTGTTCGCATAATGTAGGCGTCCCACATGCAAGCCTAGATTGCACAAAAGACGGCGTCTTTATTGAAAAATTGAAGTGTGCTGCTTTCAGCAACATTCAAGCTTTGTCGGATCATGTGGACCTCATCTTCGCAGATTACATCGCGCCATTTGCACTGGGATCATGTTTTCTCAAGCGCTTTCAATATTGTTTTAATTTCAGATAATCTCAAACTGCAGACGGTATTGCTCAACACGTTTTGCAGTGTCTTTGGAACCAACTTTCCAGGTGAAATGCCAATTGTTCTGGATATTGATATGA
>NHOP01000316.1:0-16525 GCA_018697155.1 Pyramimonas parkeae | reverse complement strand
TACCAAAAGGCGGGGAGTCCCCATGATCCAAGGAGCACATCCACGCGAGAAAACCCTACATATGCGAGAATACACCAAATGGGCTAGACTGGTCCTGTATCGCGTACTATCAGAACCCGTGAGCGTTTTCACTGCGGGCGAGTACACCATGAAGTGCACGCAGAACAAGTGAATACTCCCTGGCATCGACTGTGCAAACACATCATGACATAGCCTCATGTAGAAACACCATCTCAGACGTGTTCTAAGTCGTCAAGCATACAACGAAAGAAGTTTTCCAAACTTGAAGTCGCCAAAACTATGCGCATTAAAGGACACATGAGAGTTCCTACGAAATTTGTGAGCAGCGAGCATGCCTACCCAAGACAAAAATCAACACAGAACGCTTGAATGGTTACCTATTGCTGAGGAACGATATCAGCGACAAAGCAATATCATCTTAATGTGGTGCAATGGGAGCAAAGTCAGGGCGCGCACGAGGAGCCTGGTGCAGATGATCTCGTGCTAGGCCTGGACCAGCCGCTCCTTTGTGCGTGTTTGGGTGGGATTGGTGTCATCCGCCGCCCGCCCATGAGTGACGTCGTCGAGGAGTGCACAGTAGAGGGTCGTGCATGTCCAACAAGGTTCTCCCTGCAAATTCAAGGGCGCAATCTCTGAGAAACAACAGATTTGCGGCGAATGCAGATGGACTCCGCACTCAATGCTCCTGCATGTCTGAAATCATAAATGAGGAAAACTGATGCCCGGAGAGGATATGCAGCGTTCGGTTGTGGATGTGCGGTGTGCTACTGCTCAGTAGTCCATAACACACCCAAGAGTATGATCCGACTTGCACAGCACGAAACAAGAAAGCACACAATTATTGTACATGGTACCTAGAAGGATACAGGAATTGCTTGGTGAGTTCCTATGGATGAAACACACACACAAAGCTGTATTGCTCGCACTGTCATGCTTTGTGCTGTGACGTATGTGCAACCTTTTCCCCGAGGCATTCAAAACTGCAGGTCTTTGAACGATGTACATCAATGTCAAACAAAATATTGGATTGGGGAAATTTCTGTTTTACTCAAACGCATCGCACCTACTGTCAAGACCGAATCGGCCAATGACCAGGTCGTTTGCCCCTGGGCGCAGCTGTGCGTCACCAACTGTTGCCGGGCGAGCCAAATCTTTTACGCGCCCAACACGACCACCCGCTGTTGCGTTGGGCGTGTTGCTGCTGGAAGCCGAAGGCGCTGGGGCACTGCCACGGAACTGGGTTGTCGTAGCGTCTTCGTCTAATCGATACCGAGAGACAGGATGCATTGCGTGCACCTCGGGCAGCGACCACAGCTGTCCGCCATTGAGGGCATCGCTGCCCTCCGCTCCCATATTGGCAGAAGGAATTCTTCCTCTTGGAACCTAAAGCATGGTTGTCAAATGAAGAACAGCAACTTGGATGATAACACGCACAACTAAATACGATGAGCCTTGCTGTCATTTGAAGTGATCAAAGGTATCGCCTTCTCATTAACGTAGACACATCAAATCCTGCTTACGTGCCAAGCTAGCACATCTTCGCTGGCTTGAGAGCCCGGACAAGTGGAGCACGACCGAATCCTCCATTCTGAGTGCAAAACCCAAATGACGTAGCTCCAAATGAACATCGGGCATGCATAGACCACATTATTTTCCATTTGAGACGATACGCACATGCTCATGGAACGACACATCCAACTACAAAAACAAAATTGGAAGAGACGTGTCAATTGCCGGCAATATTATTTGCAAAGCGCGTCCAGCGAGCTGCACTTGAGAAAAAAACTTATGCAGCGGGGATATTACTGTGCACAAGTGGGAACTGGAAAACGAAGAGCTAGCTACAAAATTTCCCAGAGTCGGCACGGCTAAACACAATTCAATTTCAGCGAACCTCACAAGTTCGAACATCATGAGTGCGAACAGCAAGCAAGACCCTCCAGCAGCACAATTTTCATATATGTTCGCAATATCCACGCAAAAATATGTTCAACACAATAAGTCGATATTTTTAAACTGCGCATACGCGTAGAGGCGTGGTTTGCATTGATACTTATCACCACGGTCGGCAATCAGGACAAAAATGGAACCCATGGCAGCACGTACAGACTTGAGCGCGTAGCGAACACACGTCTGCGTACAATCAAGTGAACAGCAGGTCCTCCTCAACATGTGCATCAAATTATCATCCAGATATTCCATTAATGTCTGGAACTCGTGAGGAAGCTAAGGTCCCAAGTACATCGCTGGTGGGTCTTGTGCAACACCTCCACCTGGACAGATGCTGTCAAGTGTTCCTTCCAGAACACGCGCTCCAGCGATTTAAAAATAACGCATGTTCAAACACGACGTCGAATTATATATTTCATTGAATTCAAAATCATGCGCGCATGTAAATCAATGCAAACAACCGACGCAACCGGCCAACAAAATATTGTTCTGAACAAAAATAAGGTCGTACCCGACAAACAAGTCGAACACGTCAAGGAATTCGTTCTGACTGCGGCATCGATAGTGCCGCAAAAAATGGGAGTGCACACCAATCTATAACATCGTTAACTTAAGCTTAACATTGAAATATGGGTTCACGGTGTGTTCGAGGAAAGCACGTTTGCGCGCGGAGCTGGCGCCGCTGGGTACCAGTGAGTGCAGTGCACGGATGTTGCATGGGACAACAGCTGAACGTACGCAACCGGAGACCTTCAATTCGCAGATATTGACAAATGCAGCCAAAATAATCCCAATATGAATGCAGATACCGCACATAGGTACCAATGACCCGCAGCAGGGTTGCAAATTCAACTCACGCACTATCAGCAAACGTATTTACTGGGGATTCTCGTGATCATATGCGACTGTTACCTAATCTATGAAATGGGGACCTGTGTAACCCTCGATTTTCCCACTCCAGGTCAACGCTGTTCAGGGACCCGATTTGGCAGCATTTTTCACAACGGCTGCAATCGCATTTGGAGCCTGGATTGGAGATGGAATACTCATGGTTTCAAGTTCGAAAACCACAACCCAGACCACATCAAACATCTGGTTTGACTGGCATCGCGTCCAGCATCGACCTGCAAATCTAGCGTGGCTGTATCAGGTTGCCCCTGTTTTACGGATTTGTGTCTAGATCCTAAGGACCGTTTGACCACCGGCGGGCTCAACCACTCCCATCGAGTACAGTTAAAGCCGCCCCGATTGACGATCCCGGTATCGCGCGCATATGCAGCAAAGCGGACGCGTATTTCGTTAGATTCATTTGTGAACTCGTTATGTCGCGTGCATGGGCGATGCGGACACCGCTATGCACTGTGTTTCATTCCTTGCTTGGATGTCGTGGGATCGCCCGGCCTGGTTTTCGGGTGCGACGGCTGGAAGAAATATGCACAATTTCTATGTGCACAGTTGTTTTCAGCGCAGCTTCTCACCACAATAGACGACTTTCCCCTTGGACGCATCCACAAACGACGATACCAATGTATTTGGGATGTCCCATTGTTACATCAAAGTCCATGGTTGCAAAAGCTGTTTGTTAAGGACGAGCTGGTTAGCTCGGGCGAAGAAGACTTGGATGTATGTTTCATGGCTAAAGTGTGGTTGTAGCTAAGTCATCCTCAGAAGTCTTGAGCCTTGAACCCAATGTTGTTTGAATGTTTATGTACCCACAGCGTCTAGCTTCTGTGTTTGCTGAAATCGTGCTTGGAAGGAGTAGAATTGAGTTTTGCATATTCAGATCACACAGGATTACCCGCAGGTGGATGGACAATTCTCGTTATTTCTGATCAATGTTGTCGAGCTTGCTGTGCGTTTTGTGTTGGAGGATGTGCTATTTTGATTCATGAATCGGCTTGGATGGGAGGTAAATGCAAGGTGCAGACGGAACACCCGTATTGATAGTGCCGGAGTACATTCCAAAGTTGTACTTCAAAGTCAAAATATGCATTAGGTTCTTTTTCTTTCATCGATTCTTACGCGTGGCTGTGGTAGACAATGATTTGCATCTAATGCTGATAGCGCAACATGGGTTTTCGGCGCAGTTGTATCACTTGATCATGTGTATCCACTTTTGGGAAACAGACACTGCAAACAGCTGCAACGGCATCAGAATCCAGCAGGATTTACAAACAGAGATGCAGCTGGATTGCAAGCACTAGTGTAGGCTTGGCAGCGATGGGGATGGGTGCAGGACTCACTGCCCTTGGTGTACCAGCAGCAATGGCAGATTCCCCAACCCAAGAACGGTACAGCACTCGTAGATATGTCGTGCATGCGTTGAGTGTGTGTGCTTTTGCCGTATGTAAATTCCCAATTTCATTTTGCATCTTTGGATGAGAACTCAGAATTAGCCATCATACAGGCTTCTTTGTGCTCACCAATGCCACCAGGTATGTAAATTCTTGAAAATACACCAACGATGCATGAATTCAATTCAAATTCTCGAATGGTTGTAATCATGAGTACAGCTGTCACAGGTACAACACAATGACGCAACTATCTTCGGTTTTCGTTGCAGAACCAAGAGTTGGGAGGAGCTAGAGACACCGGAGGAGCGTCTCGTGGTATTGCAAAGCTTCTGGAGATGGCTAGAGGGTGAGTAGACCCCAGTGGTACGGCAAAGGTTTTTGGGCTGGAACAACATTGGTACAGAGTCTCTTGCATTTTCTTGAGGGATGGTGTGTTCAATAGCGGTGAAACCCCCGACGATTTCGACGAGACGCTTGCCCACAAGTACCCAGAAGTGAATATGTGCACGCACCAGGATGGAAACCTGATATTCCATGCGAGCCTGCGCCAAAGCAACCAGAAGCAGGGCGCTCGTCGTCCATGTATAGTACCAACACTGCCTTGCATCCTGCATGTGCATGGCATTTTTTGCTGAAACACATGGCGACGCACTATGAGCGTGCCAACCAATGTTGTGTTTTTGGGTCTTGTTTTGACTTGGGTCTCGTGGTTGCATGCAGAGGGAGGAGCGATCTTGCACAGCATCGAGATTCGCGGCGCCCAGGATCCGGACGTCGGGTGACTAGCAACTTCCGAATTTTGCGATCTCAAAACCTATAAGCGTGGTAATCCAAACAAAAATCTATAATTTCAATGATGGCAAAAGATTGGATGGGTGATGCTAGGGTGCTTCATCCCACCTTCTGCTGATTCCATAAACTGCCAATGAGTTCCGGAAGCGAATTAAGCCATTAACTCAAACTCGACTGACTGTAGAAATTCAGGGATCTACCCTGGAAAGATATAGGAGCGTTTATGATTGTACAATACGTGCCAAGAATGAATAGAAACTCTGGATGTTCTGGTTCGTGTCCGCCATATCCCCTGATAATGGAAATGCGCCATGGGCGACCCTGTCCTAGGAAGATGCGGAATGCCTTATCATGCACTCCGTGGCATTCGCGTGGGTGTTCTGTTTACCCTGATCATATTGAATTGGGGCGTGATAGCAAATAGATTTTGATGTAGGGGGATTCGCCTGCGCTGTCAATTGTGTTGTCGTCACAAGATCCTGGCAGCTGGATATCACAGGCAACTGTAGAATGTGCAATTGCAAACCACACTTTAATTGGGTAACTGAAAGATACAAGGAATGATTGTGCAAAGCAAATTTTGTCTTGGTTGTTTGGGGAAAAGCTCGCTGTTCGACGGTGGCTTGTTGGCCATCTGATTGTAGCCATTTAGGAATCATCAGCCAAGGCAGTACCCTCCCACATCGGGACCAGATCACAAAACTCTAGGTGTTGGAGCGCAAACACGAGCCATCAGACGCGCGTAGTGGAATTACGTGCAAGATACTGCAACATCTTTCAAGCGTTTGGTGAGCTCCTTGGATTCCTAATGCAGTGAAGAAATACAAAACTAGTGTAATTTGATAAATGTGTAAACTTGGTCATGACCACTGCCCTCTCGGTAGGGCGCCATTCTACCCAAGTCAATAATCAAATTCAACACTGGGCGAGGGAGCCCAGATTCTCAGAGTATTTAATCAAACGTACCCATACCTGCACAACTGTGAAGACGCAAGCCCTGTTCCCTTAGTGATTATTTTAATGGATTGTTGCAACGCAAATCTTCGTTTTCCGTGAGATTCAAAGTTCTAGTTCAGTGGAGCCCCTATCACATCTTGAACTGTCAGCGTCCAGACACTTAGACTACTCATGTTTCCACCAGGTGACTTGGATTCGTCTGCCAGGCAATATTTCCGCGTCCTTTTGATTCATGAGTGCGTTCACGCGGTGCGTTTTTTGCAGGCTGGCAATGCATGTGACTCAGGATGTAGGGCCCAGTAGGTTCCGTTGGTGGGCGCCTTGGACGTACTGGCGAAACAAGCAACCTGCAGTGCTTGCCCAGTTCCCTGTGGTGCGCAGAATTATAGCGTGTGTTGTAAATCGAATCATCGAGCACTCACGCAAAAGAAATACGAGCACGTACATTAGTGCACGAGAGCATACAAAATACACCAAGTTTCTGTTTTGTGTGGATTAACACAGAATAGCAGATTTTTCAAAGGGGACGACGAGTATGTTGGATCAAATGGCATGTGTTTGAGATTCATACATAGGTTCCAAAGCTTAACCTGTGCACTCATAGGATTTAGCGCGTGGCACAGACAAGCGGACCCCCCGCCTTCTGGGAAACGGTCATGTCCCTGGATAGATTTGAGTGTGATGAGCTCAACCAGCACCCGGGTGGAAGTTCGCCGTGCCATGATTGTCTCCTTTGACAAGGACGACAAGAGAAGTCTTCTTGAATCATATTTGATTTTGGCCAGTTACATAGGTTGTAAAGTATGCATCGTTCAGTGGTCAGTTTCATTTTTTGACCCAGATCCAATGGGCAGGGAGCCCTGTCGACCAAACTGCGCGCCGGATTCCACCATTGCACAAGGTTATTCTTCTAGGCTGCGTGAATGTCACCGGACGGCGTGAATTCTTTGGGAGGGGCATATCTCGTCATGTTGGCTTAAGGAGCCTGCTGATTTGTGCAAATCCACGCAAAGCAAGCACGTGTTTTGCGTGTGTGCACGCAGTCGGACACCGGTGTGAAAGCCATGTTTGTCGATACGTTTCCGAAGATATGTTCGCAGATGATACCAAACATTTTAGCTTCCAGCGTATTGGATTGTATCAGGAACAGTTACACCTCCACAAGCTCATATCGCATTTAAACCGATCGAACGTCTCGAGCTCCCCGTGCGATCATCAATCTACATATCGTTATGCTCTCGCTACTTGCGTGCTTTTTGACAATGGCATGGTGAATCATGTATACTGTGCATGCATGTATAACTGCTCGTGGTTTAGTGGACAGATGTGCATTGCGCTTGCATAGGTGTTTTGCGCGTGTGAAAGTGTGTGTGTTTTTGCAGACCCAGATACTGTCCCACGAGTCTGCAGTCCAGCACCCCCACAAGCCGCTGGCCGCACTTTTTGAGTTCATGTTGCAGAACGGTTCCATCGACGAATCGTGCGCTCGCCTGGGCTTGTTGTGCCGGAGCTTGGCTTTGATGTTACAGCCTTGATGGACATGGAGTTGGTTTTGTACCCGTTGTCTTGCCTCTTTGATGGTTCTTGCTGCCGCCATGCCCTCTTGCAATGGTTTTAAGGATGATTATAGTCCTGGTACGCTTGATTTGCAATACTATGGTAACTTGTTGGCAACCCACCTACATCCAGCAGGTACGCGCTTTTCATGGGCTCATTGTGCTTGAAACAACATCCATCAAACCAAAAGTATTCGCATGTGGTGCGGCTGACTGGACAGTCTGGATGTTTCCCGTGCAATGAACGACGCCTCCCGAGTGCAATAGTGCGTACACAGGTGGAAACCAATGTTCTGTTTTCGCGCCTACAGAGTCTGCAACTGTTAGGGTCTCGTATTCCCAGCCTCCCAGCCTCCCTCACCATCACCTACTCAACGCCGATTATCCAGTATGACGTTTGTATACATTCTCACTTTTGCATGGTTTAACCAGCATCCAGAAAATCAAGCGAAGGGACGTCTGAACTTGAATTTTCGATTGCATGGAACGAAGAAACCTAATATGTAGACACTATACTTCGTGAGAGATGCTACACTGCTCAAGAACCTCCAGTCACGTTGGGTTGCCATTCCTCTCGGCCAAAAGAAACGATTGTATTTCCGCGGGTTGGATTATAATTGTAAAAGCGCTGCCCCGCCCGATCCGTCCCCTCACCCTCCGACTCGCTCGCCGCGTCTTGCCAGGCTGGCGCTGATGCTTTTCCTCATGGTGGAGCGCGCGCGTGGGAACCAGTCCCACGTGGCACCCTACATGGCGGCCCTCCCCGCCACCTTTGCCTCCCCACTATTCTACACCGCGGAGGAGCTCGCCCTGCTGCGTGGTACGGTACGTTGCTGCTTTCGCTATTGATGGGTGGCCTCAAAACATTCACCTTAAACGTCTCCACACCTCCTAAGGCACAGACCCAGTTCAGGCTTGTGTGTTTGTGCGCGAACTTTGATGGGGATTCCACAAATATGCAAGGAAGCAAGCATCTGTGCACCTTTCAATCTGCAACCATCTCACCTTTTCTCCACATAGTGAATCTGTATTCTGTGTACCCTTCACAAAGTCGAGGACTCAGCAGTGCCGATTGTATTTTGATCTCGTTGGACACTTGTTTAAGTCTTATGCAGTGGTGTTTGTGAAATCATACCGCAGCCCATTCGACTTACGCGGACAATTGCTTCACAATTTTCTTGTTGTATGATTCTTGTTCCAAAAAACAATGTATGCGCGTATTGAGTTTGCGCATGTTCTAACGACGACACAATTCATCTTCCAGCAGCTGCGTTGACTAGTACATTCGATGTTACTGAGATGGTGGCTCGGTGCGTGGGATATGTGCCGTGCCGCGCCCCAAGACCCTGGCTGACGCCACCAGGTGCGCTCACGCAATCTCAACAACGGCCGACTCTGAGTGTCCCATCCTGATTGTTGAGTTTTCAAGTGATCAGGTTACAGTCAAAGTGTGACCAAAGATTGCACACCTTAAAGGCTGGTCATGTTGCCTACAGTTTTGCACAGACAAAGCAGACTTCCTACTAGGTGAACACCTACTGTACTTCATGAGGGTGTTACGTTGGCGGTGTAAAGATCTAAATGGTCTGCGCATCACCTCAAGGACTGTGTGGTTGAGATGGTCTGCTTACGGACAGCATGTTGACAGTGTCTGTTTACAACACAACGAGAATTCGATACAACGTCCTCGACACGGTTCGAAGATGTTCAAGACTACGCACCAGATATTTTTAGGCAAGGATGTGGTGCGTCACCAGCACATTTGTTGTGGTGGCCTTTAGCTACCATAGTTTCAGTTTCCTTGTCTCGATGGCTTGCCGAATTGCGATTTGCGGAATCCTTGTCCACACAACACACAGCTTGCACGATATTCCCCCCTAGCTCGATATGCACCTGTATGTAAACATGCACAGCACTAGAACGCTGCGTGTACATGCTATGTGTACAAACACTGTGTACAAGCACTGTTTGCAAACAGTTCTCGGTGCGCACAGCACTCCGCCTCGCCGTAATGCCGGTGCACTTTGAAGACGAGTCCAAAGCGTTATCGTGGTCTCCACAAGAGCAAGACAACAGCGTATAAGCCTCTACCCTGTACGCACCCTGCGCGTCTGGTAGGCTCAAATGCACATTTGCATCCAGGAGGGTAGTGTATCTGCTGCGGGGTGTGCGGGGACTGGCAGCGCAAAGCAGCAGCAGCTCCTGGACGTATTCCAACGCATCAAGCCGTCTGCGCAGGTTCTGTGGAAGGCGGCTCAACTTCCAGGTGGGAGAAGTGGGCTGCATGTTTGGTTTATTTTTTGCAGTAAACCCCCCCCCCTTCCTAGATGAGTGATGTTTAGCGACGGGCCTTTACAGGTACAAAGACTGTTTTCCATGATGTTAACATCACGTTTACGAGGATTCAATCATTTTGAATCCTTGTGAACTCTTTCGACCCAATGAGTAATTCCTGGGTGTCTAAGGCTGGCGGTAGAATCAAGGTGTATCACCGAGTTCCCTGATTCAATTTGTGCGCATGAAACCAATGGTGCTAGGTGGCCTGGTTGGTGCGGCTTTAGAGACGGGTTGTGTTGCTTCAAGAAATCATGTATCAAGGGCCATGCTGGAAGGCAATCGTCAATACCGAGTGATGGATCCCTTTGACTCAAGCAATCACCGTGACATCTGTTGATCCAAAAAGTGGCTCTGAACAAACAACATATGAACTCTGAACAAACGACATGTTTGTTTCCTATGAACTGCATAGTAGTACGACAGGGATGATGTGATGCATTTTCTTGGATTCTGCGCTATGTAATGAAAATTGACAGTTCCCAGGAAGGTCGAGGTTCGAAAATGCCAAATCAACGTTGGCGTATATCTTAGTCAGCATGCCTTCCCACCAAGTGGATATAGGTCCTGTCTGTGTACATTCACTTGATGTAAATGGATTACACAGTATATGTGCATATGATCCATATGCACATATACTGTATGTATATGATCATATGTGTACACCACCAACAAGCAAAGCTTACTGACCGAAACCGACTGCGTGTGAAGCGCATAAAGAGGTTGTTTCATATTGACATGCACAAATCGGCAGATTGTCCTGATGAGGATGGCGAGACATGCTCTCCTTGGACACCACAACATTTTGACATGAAACACAAGTTTTGAACGTCATTCTGTGCATTGATCGATTGTGGCACGCGATTCAGAGGAAATGGCTCTCTGCGCTTTGGGCAAGCGTCATGTCCCTATGAGCAATTGTATTTACATGTTTGTTGTTTGCAATAGTGCAATTCATTGCTTGACTGATTTGACATAGCACTCTGTCAGTAGGAAAGGGTACCGTCTTTACATTCATATGCGTATATGTCCGTTCTACAAGCAGGGTGGTTTAGGGTGTACTGATCAGTTGTCTTGCATTGAGTTGGCTTCTTGGTTCGACATCCTAAGAAGTGTGTGGTGTATGCTGACGGTGCTGTGTTGGATCCTGTGCTGGAATAGTGGAGCACCTGTTTATGCTGTGTATCAGGTCCCACCATGCAACACCTGAGTACAGAAGCACCAGCAAAAGAAGGATGGCCCATGACTTTCTATGCAATCAACATGGCGTGTGATAATTAGTTTTAAACCGAGTCGGCCGCCAGGACTACCTATCGTGTTCTTCTCATGTTTGTCTCGTTTTTGGATCTATCACATCTTCTCCTTTGCTTTGTGCTTATGTCATCAGGTTGCACATGCACACTACAATTGTCATGTGTCTGAAACCATTCATGTTGTTGCATCGTGTCACAGACACACTAGGCAAGTGTTGTTGTTGAATGCGCAGGGGAGCCGGAGCTCACGGACTTTGCATGGGCGTACTCAATATATTGGTGTGTCTGGCCTATCATCCACATATTACGCCAAGCATTTTTTCCCAATCTTTACACTGGAATTCCCAAACGTAGCTGAGCTCGGCTATCCATCCTAAACCAAAAACGTTTCCCTTTTAGGCATGTTCCATCCGCCTGCCCGTTTTTTTCAAATCAAAGTGGTATGTCGCTAGAGATGTTGCTTCTCTTGTGCATAGAAAATGAAATCTCAAGGGACTGCCTGGCCTGCGCGGTGGTTTTGGCATGACCCGTGGCTTGTGAGGTGGTTTCAAAGTATTGCTGAGGAGGCCATTACTGACCAGTTTGTCGCACTTGTGTGTCCAAAGGATCGGTCAAGTATACACCATTTCCGTTTACGCCTCGATGTGCGCACCACATATGGCAACTATATTTTGCATGCGGTGCCGCATCGGATCCCCAACGTAGCTGGAGCATTAGGCTTGCGACCCTAGTTGTAGGGTTTCAAGGGTTTTGAGTGTCTGGTCAATCGGCTTGAATGCTTGCAGAGGCAGGGTTGCTTTTGCTCTGCACCTGTGCCAAGTGATCCCCTTCTCTGCCTAACTCCCCATTCTGTAGTTGTCGATTACCAATGGGGTTGCCTTGATCATGAATGGCACGCGTGAGCGGGTGATTGCTTCGAAGAGGGTATTCCTGCTCAGCCATTATTGGTGCTGCTACCTGTTGACGCTGGCAAGCTTCTTCATGTCTGTAGTACAATGTCCCAGCGATGGTGCCTAACACAATTTGACACCTCAACAAATGCAGGTCGCGCGCCAAGCTTATTCCTGATGTCAATGCCAAACACCCTGAGGTGCGACCCAGATCTGCAGAATCGCGCCCACAGCCTCGTAGCTCTTCCTGTGAAAGCGCAGGGACCGCATCGGGGATGTTGTTGGTAGGGAGTCGGCATGTTCCTCTTCCCGGTTGCCTGAGTTGTAGCTCCAATATGTGTTGATCGTGCCTCGGCTAGTGATCAAACAGAAGGTCGTACTTGCCTTATTTTGGAACAATGTTGAAGAGCGACTGGTCGTAGCAATCTCCCAAACCTTTGCCTTTGGGATCTTGTCGTAAACGATTCATAATGAGTTGTTGGTTATGAGCGATTATTTTGCGTTGCTTTCAGTGCTTTCGCATACCGGCTGCGAGAATGGTCACTGTTATGATTCTGCCCCGCTGCCAGACGCCGGCTTGCGCGGGCCGTTCTTCCAACCAATTGTTTCACTTGCACCTGCGCGTGATAAGTTTTGGTTGGAAGAACATCTGTTTTTGCGAGGAGCCAGTGGTATCTGCAACTTTCTCCGTTCGGAGATGGAGTATGAAACTCTGATAAATTCAAGTCATTTTCATGGTGCTCAATACTCGAGATTGAGAATTTGAGAAACAACTTTGCCTCCACTCACCTGCCACACACCATCTGATAATCGTGTATGTGAGCAAGTGCCCAGGCGGGGGCGATCTGCAGCCACAGGTATTGTGGATTGAGCGCCCAAGAATTCATATATGAGCGTGTAATTCCGTTCCATTCTATTTTTCTCGTGAATCCCAATCTGTGCTGCGGCCCGCTTCCTTGGGACTCAGGTGCCGGAGGGTAGCGTGACGGACGCTGACAAGGAGGCGCTTGGGCCCATGATCGTAGCCCTCGTGCCCGGCCTGGAGTTCTGCAACCACTCCCCGCACCCGAATGCTACTTGGACTCTGGAGGACAGCAAGAACGCCAACGAGCCACCTAAGTATGTGTCGCTGATGTCGGCGGAGTCCGTGGGCTTGAGAAAGAACCAGGAGGTGCTGATTGACTACGGGGGAAAGGGCAATGAGGAGTTGCTGTTTCACTACGGGTTTGTGGTGGACGACAACCCGCACGACGCATTCATGATACACTTCGAGCTGCCAGCGCAGGACAAGTGTGTTGTAGACCCCCATGCCAGATCAAGTCAGCGCAGCTTGTGGTCTCTTTTACCAAACGCGCGTTTGCTGTCCAAATCAGAGGGCGAAACACTATCTAGGACGTTTGCTTTGTACAGGTATTTGTGTACAAGCGTTCCATATCTCACATGGGCGCTAGGTAGCAAGAGACAATCTGACAGTTTTCACATTGATTTTGTCACTGTGTTCGTTCACATACCTGAAAGCTGTCACAGAATTCCAGTCAACGTGTGATGAAGAATGTTTGGAGAAAACGCGGGTAAGGGGGTAATGTTGTGATTAAGAAAATGCAGGCTACTCATGCAGTCAGTAGGTCATTTATCTCTAGCACTTTGATGTTGCCTTGTACATCTGGAACGTAACCGACACAGACCTTACTTCGACTATCCCGCCGCCGGAGCTGCGTGTCGTTTGTTCTGTGCTCTATCTTTGCGTAACCGCCGAAAATGTTTAGCACGGTGGACCCATTTCTTCGTTTGCAGAATGGACAACGCCATGAAGGCCCGTGCACACATTCTTCGGTCGCACATGATCCCTCTCCAGCACTTTCTAGTGAGATCGCATTTGACGGAGTATGTGAAGGCGGCGAAGGCAGATCAACCTGCAGATGGACCGTTCCCAGTAGATGTGCTGCGGTCCCTGCAAGTTCTGGAGATGACTGATGAGGAGGCAGTGGCGGTAAGGGCGGCTATGGACGCCAGCATCTCGCGCAATAAGCATGCGGAGCAAAACGCCGATCACGACGGGAACCACGACACCGTTGCGTTGAGCAAACTTCCAGAAAGTCTTGATTCACTACATACGCGAGCACTTGCAAAATTGGTGAAGCACCTGGAGGCCAAGGTGGGAAACATTCAACGAATCGCTCATGCAACCTGTGTTCCGGATTTGTGATGCCTGAAGTTCAGGGAAGAACTGTTTGCTGATGAAAGCACCAGATACGTCCACTCATTCAAAGGCCTGTATGTGTTGTGTATGTTGGGTATAATATATATTTATGCATGCCGAGCAGTGGTGGATCAAGGATTTTGAAGGCACAAATAGTGTTGCCTGCAACACTATTTGTGATGAACCTGAAGAACACTTCTGTGATGAGGTTGATGCACAGAATCTCTATTTTTGCATATGGGATTCGTTATCGAAGCTAGCGTATTCCTAAATCTCGGGTTTTCTGGTAAAGTCAAGACGTCTCCGACAGCTACTTGAGCATGTGAATGAGAGATGAAATTGAAACAGCTGTATTGATGTTCATGTCAACGCCAGCTGTGAGTATGTGTTCCTGATTTGTGCACCTCGTGGGCGGGAGCCCATTCCAGTAATTGATGGCAGCAAATACCATGTGTTATGGCTGACAGGTGGCAGAGTTAGAGCTTTGTTGTGGTTCTGCAGAGTTCGACCGGATTCTACTGCAAGAAAAGCTTCCTCGGAATGCGCGGAATTGCATCGTGTATCGCTTGGGCCAGAAGGACATCGCACATGCATACCTGGCTGCAGCTAAAGATCTTGTGACTAGGGACTCTTCATAAAAGGAAATGCCAATTTTATGTGAGAAAAGGAATGACGTGTGCAGCAAGTGGTTAAGCAAATTTTCGCTACAGTGCATGCACGAAGTTGCGTAGTGGATTAGGGCAAGTCCACGCGAGTTTGCTTCGCATTCTCACTTCACAATGAATGGTTATTTTCCGATACTGTTTGAAAATGCAACAATGTGCAGACCGTCATTCGCACAGGTGCAATGACCCAGTGGTTGCCATAATGACAGGATGGGTATTGTAGAATGACAGCCCACAAAGTAATTACTTTGCATGCTGGCGATTCTGCCAATCCGATTCGATGATCAATGTGTGCATGGTGAAATGAATGACGAGTGACATTCCGAGACGTTCACACTTGTTGACCATAAAACCCTTCATCTACAGCAAGCAATGCTCACATGCAGGCATCTGGCTGCATATGATACAGATTAGGAGTTCGTTTCATGTGGATTTTTCCGGGTCTGCACTGTCTTGATTGGGATGGTGAGATATGTTCTCCTTGGATCACTCAATCTGTGTGTTGACGCAATACACACATTTAGAAGCTTACCTTGTGCAAAGATAGAGCTTAATGCACGATTCAGTTGACCTGTCTCCTCATTCTTCTGGTCATCGAGGTCATGTCCCCATATATACACATACACGGCGCGAGCGCCGGCAGGGGCATTTTTTTGCTGGAACTTGACTTCAGATTTGGTTGATGCCACGATGTCCTGTTCGAGCATCGTTTATATGCTAGCATATTTGGGATGGTATGTTGCTGGGGAGATGAACAACTTTCAACTGAAGCTGTCAACTGAGGTGATCATGGCACTGTGCCTTGTCATCACCCTGAGCTAAGGTTGATGGCCCTAGCCGAGAGCGTACATCAAAATCATTCGCACATAGCTCCCTTGCTGCACTGAACTTGATATGTATGCAGTGTGTGGCAAACAATGAATAATCACCAAATAGACAACAAAATGTACATTATGACCTCCATAAAAGCGGTTGACCTGGATGCGCTAGTCACACCCCTGTCGTCTCTTGCTAGATATGGCGCCATGGAATACTTGTCCCACGTCCAGGTGCATGGTTCTGGCACGCTCATCGGGTGCCAGCACACTTGAGCTTGTGCCGTGGAGAAGGCCAGTCCTGACAGTTTCGATTGTCAGTAGTTTGGGGGACACTATTTACAATACAGCCACCACGCTTTTCTACACCCCTTATCTGAAAGGTTGCAGAAGCAAATTATCAATCCAAATGACCTGCGGCGTCTTCATATCCAATAATTGGTATGTGTTTCTCAGTGATTTTTTTCTCGCACTTCAAATCTGCCTGGTGCCCTGATTGTTGGCCGAGATCAAGTGCTATTTCAAATAAAATCAAGGCTTCTGGTGCAGTGGTTTGCACCTAATATTTGGTGTTTGAAAGTACACTGACTAATTCTCCTGCGTTTTTGATTGTAAGAACATGCAGTACGAGTCCTGTTTGCATTCCCCGCCCTTCACTGGGTCGAATGAACACCTGCAGAGCACACCCCTCAAGACCACCCGTGAACGCGTTCTTCATGGCAAAAGCTAACGAGGATGATGGCATAAGGCGGAAACAAATTGACTACACTCAAGATCCGCAGTTACATGAGGAGATAT
>NHOP01000315.1:0-16530 GCA_018697155.1 Pyramimonas parkeae | reverse complement strand
CATGGAATATCGCGAGAAAATCTTGCATCGTGATTTTGGATGCATGTTCTCCGAGACATTTCTGGGACGGTGTGCTCAGGTTCGAGGCGGGCAATGTGGACAGCGTTATGGTGGAAGCGCCAAATCTAGGTGTGTGGTGCTGATGGCCAATGGGCAAACAAGTATTGCGTATTGAGATGCATCATGTGCGTCTGGCAAGCCGACTAGGCATGTTCAGGATGTTTGTTGCATGCTCTTGAGGCGTGTTTCTGATTTTCATCACTATATTTCTTCCTATTTTGTCGTGCATCTCATCATGTCAAGCCTCCTGCTGGACCTGCTGCATAAGAAGCGGCCACCTATTGTACCTTGCAGCTCGTTCCACGGGTCATCAGGCTAGCATGCTATGGAAAACGCGATGTCTTTTGTTTGCAGAAACAATACATGCTTAACTTTAGGAGTGAACGGAGCCTTCCCACTGCAGTCTGTGCTCTTTGTCAATGTTGGGTTGCCCGGTAAGGCAGACAATGATTCCCGTAAGGCCATGCTGATGGGCGGTACCATTATGACTTGCAAGAGAGCAACGCACTCGCTGCAACCGTCACCGCGATGCCTAGTGTCTCTAGAGTTTTTCGCGAGGTCATGTCGCATGGTTGGGCAATGCACTGTGTTGAGTGATGTCCACTGCATGGAGCAGCGCCGACGAGTTCAAATATTTTCAAACAGTATGGATCATATTCAGCAATGCAATCCACGATTGTATATGTGCTGAAAAGTTGCCAAATCCCTTGTAAGCATTGCGCCTATTCCATTCATGTGCCAGGTGTCCTGCGCTCACCAACAACTGTGCATCTCCCTAGGTAGCAGGATTGAATGATGGTCCGCCTCTCAAATCAAGGCAAGTCAGTGTAAACATCATTCAGTCTTCTTCCATCGCAAGCTCATGTGTGCAATCAGCCCCAAGCTAATGGCTTGGTTGACACTGTGGAGCGTTTTTCAGCGGCTGCCTTGTTGCATCCGAAAGCATGAGTGTGGAATCTTGGAAGACTGTGGGTGCACAAGATTTGGGATGAGCAAAATGGGGACCACATCGGTGTTGTTTCGATTGCACAGAATGTCCTGTGCGTGACTGTTCTGCATTCTGTGAGCAAGGACGGCAAGTTCCTCTCGATGGTTGCGGTGGTGTTGCCTGTTACTTGCTTCAGCAATGTTCTGTCCAATACTGTAGGAATGTCGAAGCGGACAGCCTTCAAATTCTACGACAAACATTTTCAGAATCTCTTGGGTGAAATCATCCAGACATGTGTTGTGGGATTTCTGAACTTTGTACATTCAGATGGCTTGTGCCCAAGCAAGAGTCCATTCTGGCGGTTTCAACATTCAGGAGTATTCTCAACAAGGAGCCAACAGTAATCGCCACTACCATGTCCTGAAAAGTTAATGGGCTTTGATGTTATTCAGTGACTTTGTCGAGCTACATGCCGAAACGTCGGTATGAACATATTGCGGGCAGAGGTTGGACTCTGCGCAGACTACGTGGATGTTTGTTGCACAACACTGAGGGTGCAGCGAGGGCAGGGGTTGTGCCCAGGACAAGTGGAGGCCATTTGGGTCGCTCCCGACAGGGGCACCTGGTTCTTGGAGGAGTTGGCAGTGCAGCAGAGAGGGGGGGCTTCAGATACAGGCAAGCCACGTGCACTGGTCAATCTGTTCAGCAACATGCTGCCAATATGGAGATCCCAAGGACCGTGTCATTTGGACTAGCTGGTAGGCATTGCTTGATTGCCCGGGGTTCCCAAGTTTAAGGCCGACACGGGTATTGCCTTGGCGAACAGTTTTTCAACAGCCATGTTGGAGGGCAAACATCCCAATATCCTACTTAGCCGCCACGATACCTGGCGACTCATACTGCTATGAACACGTAGGTCTACCAATTGAAGCGCAGATGTGTTGTGCTTCAACAGCCAGGACCCATTGCTCCCAGGATGGTGCCCACCCCAGAGCAGGGTGGGTCCTCTTTGCCTTCACAGCTTTGGAAGGCTGCGAGTTAGCCTATCCAACACCATGGTGTTCCATGCCAGCCTGTGATTTGGAGCTGATGTTGCAATTTTCACAGTTGATTTTGTGGACAGCGAAGTAGTTTTGTTGATGTTCTGATATCGCACAACACCCAGCTGCCCAGCTTCAATGGTTGTTCAAACATTGCATGGGCATGGTTTTCTGAACTATCAGAAGCGTCTCAAAGACAAAAAGCAGGGGGGTACTTTTTTGTGTACTTGACAGTCAATCGAGAGTCAAGATTTTGGAACTTCAGGGCGAACAAGATCAATTCTGTGGTAGATATGTCAAATCTTCATCCATGAAACAACCATACTGGCCACGATTAAAAAAGCCGCCAGTGACCTATTCGCTTCAGCGCGTATTGAACTCTAATTTGAAGTTTTTTCCTGAGCCGAAGAATCGCTGTGAATGATTCTTCCGCAGAGAGGGGTTTGCACTCTATATACAAAGTTGTGATTTGTGCATGTGCATTCAGCAGGATCAACCTGCCCTTTTTCGTTCTGCTCAGTGGAAACATCATTTCATAGAGGTGTATATCGGTGTGTGCACCTAAAATAGTTGCATTTCAAGGCCGGCCAAGATTTGTTGCTTGATTTGCACATTGCTTTGTACTTCGTCTTGTTTTTGCCTGGCAGTTGAGGAGAGCAGCAGGGAATTTTGAGATCATTTGAATTTCTATTCTATTTAAATTGCTTCGTTTTTGCGTTAATGTTCCGCGCAGTTCGCTTTCCTTGCAGCCGCACGCTCGGGTCGGACGACTGCCCGGCGGCGGAGCTGCGACCTGAGGCGAGTCTCAATGCTTCTGCCGTCCTTTTGGCTCTGATTTAACAACGGGTAGTGTTGTGTATGCTCGTTGAAGTTGTGCCGTCGTCCACGAAATAACAACCTGTATGATCAACTCACACCGGGGTTGAAAATCTCATCATGGAAATTGTTGGATTGTCGCCCAACACCAGCAGCGGGCAAGATGTGAAGCAGTTCATTTGGAAGGAAGATGAGATGACGGAACCAGTTTGACACGTTTGATCCATAGACTTTGGAAGACTGATGCGTTGAAATACAAGGCAGTTCCATCTTGTACGTAGGCTCAATCTGGGGCTCAGAAGCTGCTCGGCAAGTTCAGCTATGGGCGCGGGGCAGCAGTATGTCTGTCTGAGTCTGTGCGTTTGCTAAAATGGATACTGCTTCTGTGCATGTCCCTGGTAAAATGCTCTTGGAAGCTATTTCTTCTTTCCAAAAGCATATATCTTTGCCATTCAAGGATGCTTGGAATGTTTACTTGCACCCGAACTGTAGTCAAGCAGGTGTTCATGTCCGTCAGGTTGGTGGTTCACGATGTACATACAAACAACACGTACACATATATTACATGGACACTCTAGGAACCTGTGTTCCACATAATGTTGTGGATGCAACAATATATGCCTTGTAGCGAATAGAAGATTTTTCTTCTTATTTCAAAATGTACAAGCGTTGCATGGAATCACTCCCCCAACTTTTGTGTATCTCAGATTTCTTAAGGGTTTCTTTATTTGAATTTCGCTCCAGCGTGTTCACATAATGACATGTACCTGGATCAGGTAAGAGCTGCACAGTTGTTACGCAGGTTGATGTGACTCGTACTCCAGAAGAAGTACAGTCCACAGTCGAGCGAGGCATGGCAGAGTACGAGGTGCGTGCGCTCGCTTGCTGTGTCTTCATATAGAGAATCTGGATCGTCTTGTTCGCACACGTGATTGCTTGTAGAAGACTGAAACTACACTTGTGATGCAGTTTATAACAATCACTGCGAACATAGCCCTGCTAGAAAAGCTCGATCATTTTTCACTTCTTGCAATCGGAGTGCTTGCTTGGTTGATGCGTTGTTATGGCATTCGTCAATATTTGATTTGTGTTCCGCAGGCGTCCTGTTACTCTGTTCAATACTGCTTGTCTGTAACCCTGTGACGTGTTTTGGATTTCTAGCTTGTTGGGATGAGGTTTTTTGCTTGCAGGAATTGAAAAAGAGGCTGCTCATCACAAATGTGGAACTGGTGATTGCTGGTGCGATATACACCAGATGTTGGGCTTCTTGTGGCTCACATCAGCCCGCGCTGATCTACTTGTTTGTATGTTCTTTAGTAGTATGTATTTATTGGTTTGTGTGTTTTGTGCATCTTGGCGCCATGACATCGCTACTGAATTCAGTTGCACAACACAGAGTTACAGCGTACCAGCGCCTGGTATACCGCTTTGTCATGATAAAAAAGCGAGGCATCTTCCTTTTTTTTCTGGCGCGGGGGCTGCGGTCCACGCTGGGATACAAACGTGTGGTAGAAGCAAGACTCGTTTCAATGAGGAGCACATGCCCTTGATTGACAACAAAATGCTACAACTCTATGACGCATAGTCTCAACTGTGGCTGTTGTTGGGGTATCGACGCGCTCAGGCACTGTGGCATGTGCTGGACTGCTAGGCATTGCCTTTGCAAAAGCCTTTGCGGGTGGCGGTGCTGTAGGTCTGCTCTACATTTATCTTTTGGAGAAACAAGTGGACTCGCTGGCGCCAACAGATTGTACGAGCTTGTGTGCTGTACCATCATTGTATTGAACGATCCTTCAAGCTTGCACCGCACTGTTTCTTCCACACAGACGTGTCACAGGCCTGAACCTATCTTCAAAGAGTTCTGGGCCATCTGCGCGACTCGGTTGGGTTGCCACAACACATAATAGACAACTGGTATTGGGAAGGACTGTCTGTGCCGGCCCTTCTGCATACTTTGCGCGAGAGGTAGAATGCAAATCGGTAGATGAAGAATCTTGTTTGCCGTGAATTCAAGTAAGATATGTCCAAAACACCTCTATATTGAAGTGCAATACCATAAATGACATGTTTAAATAGAACAAGTGTTGTACTTTCCAATGGAAAAGCAAGCAAGTAACATCTTTCATGGCGCAATTGATGCTGAAAAGAAATGCATGCCCTCTGCTTCCTTCGCAGCATCTCCAAAGAACATGCTGATCGGATCCATGGTGTCCAGCCCACTCCGATTGATCATGGTGGGTTGCATATGTGATGTTCCTGAGCGTTTGATGCAATTGTGCGTGCGCGTTTTCAGCTATGAAACGAGATACCTCAAGTGTTTCTTCTATCTAAGACCTGAAATGCCATGGTAACAGCTTTTAACACGGAGCTTAATGCTGCTGCTTTGCAGTTTCAACACAGTGTCATGTTGTCAATCCTCAACACCGCTGCTTCAAATTGTTTCTTGCAGATGGATATGTGTAGGTGAATGGGATCCGAGGTGTGTGGTGGCGTTTCAGATCGGAGGGCTTGGGGTTGCAGCAGCCAAAGGCACGGGGCTCAGTATTTTATCATATGCAGTTGAGACGGGAGCCACCGACCCTCGTGATCTTGTTCTCACAGGTGAACTGTATGTGTTTGTATGCAGAACACACACCCATTGTAGAGCAATATAATGATGTATGCCAGAATGATACATCATCATGAAGATTTTTATGATTTTTTTGGATGTTACCTACGATGGATCTGTCCAATCGTGTTGCAATTCTGTGATTTTGATCAACATGGTGATAAATTCATATCTGAAATGTTGACGTGTACAGTATTCAGTGTCACTGGCTGTGCCTGTCGCAAGCCGGGAAGATTTGCGGACATTCAAAGGTGTATTCGTTTGTCCAGGCGCTCTGGGATTTTTCATGTACAAGGTGGCAGTTCTTCTTACAGCATCACAGACAGGTGAAATGTGAATTCGATAATATTCTGGAGGCATATGGACTGCTTGTAAGACTGTTTTTGCAATTAGCTGGAGAGCAAACACACTGTATGGTTGATCTTCTGTAATTTGACGTTATTGTCAAAGGCACAAGAAACCGTTGTACGGTGCAGCTTCATCACATACACTCGCATGATATGTCCATGGGACATCCACAATAGGGACTCAAGTATCAATGCGAAAGCTGTTTCAATTAGCATTTACCCTCGGTTAGGACACTTGACAAATCTAAGTATAGGGCCCATGTCTTGGTACAAACGCTACGTAAAATGTGGCTGATGCGTAGTGCACACTGCTAGCAGACTTTATGTAGTCTGTCCCTGATAAATTTGGAGAGACCAAGTGTTTGACGCATAGCACAAACATCACATATGCAATAACACAGAGACTGATAATGCACACATCTGCCCATATTCAACTTCTCGTCGTGCGGATTTTCGTTGTGCTCATATCATCCATATCTCACTCACTTTCAACTTAGCAACATTCATGTTGTATCCAAACAATAGCGCTCATGATCGGTGCGATGAAGCTCTATTTGAGGTGTATAATTATCGGTGATGACATGTCAAGCAAGCTGCACAATGCCTGAGTGTCTGACCTGAGACTGTAGAAGTTCCAGACTTCACGCATGTAGACACGGCATACAGATACAATTAACGCCCCGACTAGTAAACCATACATAAACCGTCTTTTTTACACCTGAGAAAAGTGTGGGGGGTGCAAATCAACCAGTTGAAATTCTAGCTCTTTCCTTTTTTGCAACCCCCGGAATGTCTATATCACAAGCAAACGCATTTCATATGCCTTGTCTAACACTATCGCTTTCTGTACACCCACACTGATGCTACGTGGCGGAAAAAAGACATCATTTTGCTGCAAGGTGCATATACATGGATTTAAATGGTGTCTATCACATTACAGGAAGTCTTCTAATGCGGAGACACCAGCATATTGCACCAATTCGACACACTTTCTAATCTGAGCTCACACAACCAAGCTCAATCAACATTCTGGAAGCTGGGGTCGTTTGGGTCGTCTTGGAGCTGTGCGCTTACAGGCACTCCAAAAGAGCTGTTGGCGCAATCCCGCATGTTGATCGTCACAAGTGAAAACCAAGTGATTTGACAGCCTGAAAACGTGCATGAGACATTTTATAGTTCCCACACACTTTGCTGGACACGTCTACAATTGTACATGTTATGCGGATGCACATAAAGTATGCACAAGATGGAGAGCTTTTCAGAGCTCGGGTACATACATTTTGTTCAGTTGCCTCGAGCCTACAGCTTCACAATGATGGTAGTGTTTGAAATACTGGAGAGCACAAACAACAGAATCAACGAAACAAACCACGTTGAGAAACAGCAGTTGCTGCCAAACATGTCCAGTGCGCCACAAGAACTCCACTCACCCATGATTGTGCTGCACGATCCACACCTCGTCTGTGACCTTCTGGAGGGTAGAGGACCATTGGCTCCAGTGTAAGTGAGTGTTGTTGTAGATGGTGAGGTGAGTGTATGTGAAATCAGCAGATTGACCGTTTTGTGGGAAGTAGCCGCTCTGATAAGCGCACCAGTGGTCAGGAGAAGAGTGACAGTTCCCTTGGGGGGGAGGTAGATCTCCAACAGGCATCTCAGGATTACCTGGAACGTACACGCAATTGAGCCCCAAATTTCAATCAGAAAGTACCACCATACTGTTGCGGCAAAGACAACCAGTGTAAAGAAATGACAGGAGCAAGTCGGAGATGCCGAGTCAGGGTATGAAAATGTGTGGTCACACTTTGGCTGCTTTGATTGAGATTCAGAAGGTGCACAGAGCGGAATATTGCATATCAGCATTCCATGGGATCTTCTCTATGCACGCCTGTGGATTCACTTTCCAATTGCGCTTCTTGCAAAGATGGAGCTGTAACAATAGAGGAAAGCGTCATTTGCGTACATCTCAGTACCCTAGCCGCCAATTTACTGTCAAACACCTTCGCAGGTACATACTAGATATACAATTGAAACAGTTATCTAGTACACATTTATGCACTTAGCTAGCGTCTGTGCCATGACAATAGCAACATAAACAGCCAAGAGAGTGGAGCACGGAGGTGAAACTGGCACGGTGATGCGTTCAACCTCAAGAGTTTCAACGTACTCATCCACGTTGTGACGGGACCACGTGTTGAACACTTTCCTCTCACTTATAGTAACACAAGAATCACAACCTGCAATCGATACTGTCGGCAGGTTGCAGAGAACTTGTTTGAGTCCACAAAGTCAGAAACAAACTCAGCCCAACAGACGTTAGCGTGCGGTTCGCAGTGCACTATGAAAAAGTTCAGGGCAAGGTGCAGGATCTCACCTCCAGCCCCTGTGGTAAAATGCACCGTTCCCCTGGGGTTGAAGTACGGCTCGTCGCTTGGGTCATTAGTCAACTGAGGTCCACACACACACACAAACACCCATGTGCGAAATATAATTTGGAAATGTCCAATGGTTTGTTGTGATCCTCACATCAAGTGTTGAAGGGATTTCGCAGCTATCATGGTTTTTGTTTTTGGTACACGCACGTTGGAATGAGCCCATATTCTACAGTCCTGCAAACCAAAAACACAATCGAACAAAGAGTGTTAAAAACTTGTCCTACGGATTGGCACGAAAACAGGTCACCCATGTGAGGTAATGAAGACGGGCATGGAAAACCATTTGAGTATCCACAAACATGCAGCATCCATAAAGGTGAGAACTTCCATCATTGGCTCATGTGACAAAAGCACATCCATGTCTCGATATAAACTAGTCGAATATGTCCTGTGCAGAATCCACCCTCCGCTATTGGGCAAATACTGTGACCACTGTTCGAACAGACATTGTGAGGCGCTTCTTGTCATTTCATCTAGTACACATGAACTATACGGTGACTCGCGGGTGTGGGCATACCTTGTGATTGTACACCGGGAAGTAGCGCTCGTAGTCGTGGACGTGCCCGTAGATAGCCTGCACACGCACTCTCGCATTTGAATATGGTAGATAAAGAGTATGCATTCCCTTGCATCAAACAGTTTAACACTTGATGTACAGGTGCGGAAAGGGATGGGAGCGCTCTGTTCCGTTGCCCGCTTGCAGAGCTTTGAGCAGTGGATTTATTTGGAGGCTGTACTACCCCGAAATGGGCCACCCTGCAGTTGAAGGGGATATCAATGGACAGAGAGCACAAGGGCTGTGCAATTGTAAAGTTCAACAAAATAAGCACTTTAAAGTCAGGGCTCAATGCAACAAAACATCATTTCACCCTTCACGCGTTCTTGAGCGCCGTTCCAAGGGTACACGAGGTCCGTCTAGGGGGGGATCAACTGATGGCTTTATGCAGCACAGGATGGGGCGCAGAGAGCATGCAGAAGCGTTCGAAAAACGGGATAATGAGATGAAGCCAGCAAAAGAAACAGGCCGAGGGAGTCCGCCTGCTCACCAGGTCGACGCCGTACTGGTAAAAGAGGTCCTCGATGGGGAATCTCCTGGAGGAGTTGGGGCTGGCCCGGCAGTCGTGCGCGTTCGACTCGCACACCGCGGGCGTGCCCGTGCGAGAAATCTCATGCTCCCCGTCACATCTCATGTCGCCCGTCGGCACCACGCAGTACATTGGCCGGTGCCCTGATGTCAACACCCCAACACCAGACGCGCCAAGCTGTCACGTGCTATTGGTGCCAGATGGACACACCAAGGAAACTGAAAACGGATGCATCCTGTCCAGAAAAATCGTTGGTGTTTGAGAACGACTGACGATGTTGTGTACTGGGCGATATGGAATAGTAACTGTGAATAGAGTTGAGGCCGAGAGCGTCTCTTCAATGGAGAAGATATTCATGGAGGAAAGGTACCACCAAGACTCGATGGACATGCGTTCATCGAAATTGAAGAATTCATTCTGTGCCAACATCATTCATCCAGAAGTTCGATTGTGTTCGCAGAAGTCGACGAGGTTCATGACACAGCAAAATTTCAGAAGGCGATTTGTGCGATTTTTTGGGGGGTTGAAAAACAGAAGTAGCGCTTGTGGCTGATGGGGGCATGTCCACTCATAATCAGGCAGCTGAGATAATTGCGGCTCACATTGGTCCACACTCAATCCAGTTCATATACAAATTGGACTGATAATTAGTTTGACGGCTGAAAAGGTTCATAAATGTATATCAGCATTCTCATGCACGCATTCTGGAATGTACCATGGATGCCTTTCTTTCAGAGGAACAAAGAAACAACCGGATCACACAACTTTGTGTGAACATAAACACAATGTTCAGCCCGCTATATTCGAGGACCATGGAGAGTGCACCATGCGCATGTACGGGGAACGAGAGTTGTGGCATGGATGTGAGCCAGGCCATCTGTGCATACTATTTTTCGAAAAAGTGGCAAGTTTCACCTAAAAGCAGCCAAGACTTGGGGTTTGGGTTCCATTCCCAACCCAACCCCATTCCCCTCTGTAGCAAAACCCAACAGTCACATTCCCAAGAATCCTCGGGTACTTTGGAGGTTTGAACAGAGGGGCCAGTCTGGGAAGTATCGACATAATCAGGCGCCAAGCGAGCCAGCTGGTGCATTTCTTCCACCTGGGCGGAACACTACCCCGACCTCAACTGACACAGCAGACCGGAGTTCGAGATCTGCGGAGCATCTTTCGCCTGGAAATTCGTTGTAAATGCATGGTAGCTTGCTAGGCTGTTCATGGATACAACGAACACCCAAAAAATCTTATGCTTGGGGGCCTACCGGTGACAATGATCCACGGACGCTGACTTCGATTCTGGTTGGCGGCTTCCAAGTCTGCCTTAAGCCACTTGTACTGCCGCTCCATGTCTTCAACACTCCAGGACTCTGGGAAAAAGAACACCTCCGTGTTGTACGACACCACGTGCACGTTGCCCACATCGTAACTGAAATCCCCCGTGCACGCCAGCCAATCAGCGTTCCCAAAATCATTCACGGATTCAGGACTCACAATTGCGAGTCCTGCGCTGTAATCCAGAGTTTAAGGATACAGATTACGTTCGTTCAAGGGCATTAAAGCTGTATCGCGCAAACGGGTTAGAGTCTGGAGCGCTCCCTGTTCCCTAGCACTACACCTTTACCCCGCAAGGTGGGAGCACCATTCCCGGTATCATTGCACAGGGCGAGAAGCCAGCCTTTGCCTCTGGAGATTGAACAAAAGGACTCGGCCACGAGGAAGGGCACTCCATGCACTGGTTCAACTGAGTGTGCGCTTCAGTTGACATGGATCCCCAAGCTCTTGGTAAGGGTCATGTCCCTATACATGCATGAAAATGACATAAGGGAGTGGTGGACGTAGCGCGTCATGTCAATTGAATGATGTGCTAGATTGTCTCGATGCAAAGGGAATGTTCTGTTGCAGCAGAGCAAGAGCGAGGTTGTCCGGTTGAATGCAATGAAACTCATCAGCCTCTTGAGACGCTGGACATGGCCCTGGCACTGCTGACTGGTGCATCAGCTTTACATCGAAGCTTTAGGCCGCTGGTATGGGACGCGTCTGTGATTGATGCGTCCCGTACCAGGGACCCAAAGATGTCTTGTCAAGTTTGCCTGATGACCAAGTTTGAGTAGCAAGTATGGCTGTACCTATGGCTAGATGAACCACAACGTCCGGCAGATTTTGAAATATGGGTCCACATTCGAATGCCTACATTCGGCAATAGGCACACACAGCTATGCTGGTTGCGCTGCTTTGAAACCACGACTATCCAGGCGGGGAGAACGAATAGATGGAGCCACTGGCAATCCACGACCTGGGTTTGGTATTCCACTACAGGCAACATGGATGGTCCCCACTAACCTCGCTAGGTTTCCTGTTGAAGCTTGTGCCTGAATCTGCATGCGATAGGATCCAAGCCCAGCACTAGTTCCCTCAGAGCTACAAGGACCCGCCTCCGGAGATACAGGCGGTTCGTGAAAGTACCCTCACGCTACTTTCAAATGCTGCGCACGCACAAATTAAATTCATGCATAGGACCATCAGAGATATCAGCTGATGTTACGGTTGTGGATACCGCGAAAGCGAGCTTTGCAATGTTCCTCCCCAGCCCGTACGTGGGTGTGCAAAAGAGACATGGAAAATAGTTCGATCTCCAACCGCTGAATATTCAATTAATCCAGTGCGACCTGCAAGAAAGCACCTAGCTATAAATGCAGATGTTCTTGCTTCTCGAAGTTGACGTGCCATCCACAGAAGCTGATGATGGCAAACCAACAACAGTCAACACACTGAGTTTCAAAAAGACAACTAGAGGTTGGAAGACTGCCGTCGCTCGGCCGGCTCAAATGCTATAGAGGAAATTGCAGACACCGTGTGTTGCTCTTCGTGGACAGCGGGGCGGCTTCAGCAACAGAAGAAAAGGCAGATACATCATGTGCTCGCATCAGTACATACGCGGCACCCACAAGCACTTCCAGCTGGCACGTCATGCCTACAAAACCGCACCTACCTGTAGAACATATTCTGCGTCTTCTCCCACCCAGGCATGGAGAAGTAGTTGACGTAGTGAGAGAAATTGTATGGCTGCTCGTGGTTGCCTGGGGACACCATGTAGGGGAGGTAGGCAGCCACGCTTTGAATCTCACGCATGAAGTCCCTCCCCACTTGCCCGTCCGCGGTCCAGAAGTCGTACGCGAGGTCCCCGCAGTGCAGGAGGAAGTCGTAGTAGTGGCTCTGCACATCCTCCTGGAGCATTCAGCAACCGCACACCAAGCCGCGCTTCAGCACTTGGCGGGCATTTGTCGCTGCACAAGACTGTGGTTCGACTTATGTCACTTGTGCAGCACACTGCTATGTACCGATTGGAACATGCCACATTGACAAAAACAACACCACCACCAACAACAACATGCCTGATACATCCAAACTGATGATTAGCTTACATTGCATCAAAAGCTCGCAGCTTGGACCTCACACTGTCGTGCACAAAGGAGGAAATGAAACCAACTGATTCCAATTCAATTGAACCTAGCATTAGCCCCGTTTGTTGGCTGAAAAATTGAGCATGTCAGGCCCAAATGACTTACAAGGCGTGAACACATGTTGGCTTGGTTGGTCAAGCTGTAAAAGCGGACTCGCGTTGTTGTGATTTTAATTCTCTGACCTGGAGGGATCTGCCTCAGCCAGGTACGCTGGCTTGCTGGTCACATCGAATTCGCATGTGGCCACACCATTGCACTGAACAATCGTCATAGCGTCTGGTTGGGTGCCAAAAAATGTTTTGCTGATTCACAATGCACTCTCACCCCTTTACAAATATGCGCATTCACATTTGGCAAAGCCGATCCATGAGAGCAAGTTAGAGAGAGTGAACCTCGGCCCTAGTATGGCATGTGCAGAAGTCTAAATCTGCAATTCTCGGTGGTCCGTCGCTTGGATGCTGGCTAGAGCTGCCCTTTGGAAATTCCTACATTGATAGATGTATTCATGTTGAAGTTGTTTGATTCCACACTGTGCCAGTTTTCCTTACGAAAGATCATTTGCCATGAATTCATTGCTCAAGCCTACCACGACCTACATACAGCCCTTGAGAGATAAAGCTAGATAGCTGGATATAGATATTGAGCTGTATCTGCCTCTAAACATCCAGCATCAACAAATAGGGAACCCACACTTGGTGCCTGTGTCTGTATCACTGTCGCGGTCTTTTGAGGTCGGAGTTGCAATGTTTCAAAATCGCGCAGTCACCATGCTGAACGAAACGATTAAGTATATTAGAGGAGTATCAGGGGGTACCTCCAATCGTGCGTGCACAGAATGGGAAATGTACCGGATACCATAGACCGAACACCACATGGAAAAGGCGAATGCTTGGATCCTGAAATTCAAAGGGACATTTTTGCAACAACAAACGGTGGCAGCAGGCTGCACAGATGTGAGCATATCAACACATCAACATGATGTCCGCTATTACATTGAAAAAAACAGCTTGCATTCTCAAATTATCATGCAAGCAATCCGCATACAGCAAGACAGAACTGGAAGCCCTCTACATGCTCGTGCCTGCCAGCAACGGAAAACGGAATCTAGGCCTTGCTTCATTTGTGAGTTCATGACCTTTATTCCTTGGTCAAAGCACAAACACAAGCCCGACATTGATCACTACCCTACATTTCGTTCATTTCTATGATGATGCACTTCAACGGAATTATCGCAAGAGCGGGTTTCATGATACACGTCCCAAAGAATAGAGGGACATTGGCCCCCAACTGTACCCAAAGTTATCATGCTTCCTCACTAGTTGATTTCACACTGCCCAGTACCATACACTGGGACCTACAGGGACCTTGTCTGCATGTGCAAAATGATTTGGCACTATATCTACACCTGATACGAACATCGAACACAAAGCTCCGACCGATGCCGCACCTGCACGTCCGCAAGGGTGAGGGAGTGCGTGTCACCCATGTCGCAGTAGGCCAGGATGCGCACGGCATCGCCTTCAATCTGCTCCAGCGAGCGCTTGGCAGTGAATGTGAACACCGACGACCATCCATCTTGCTGACTCCCTACGTGGTATTTGTACTTTTCCCCTGGTTTGAGGTTGTCAATAACGACGCGGTGCAACACCTGCAATAACCCATATCCTGCTTTGGTGTCCCAATTGTACTTAATTTTCTAGACCCCCCAGCATGACAGGACAGAATACACATGACAACATGTAATGCAGACAATGCCAATGCGTGCGTCCTATTTTGAAAGGAACATGACTAACGCCCGTACCGATCAGACATGCACACCTGTGTAGACTTCAGAGGGCCACCGTCTGTGAAATTCCAGTTAACTCCTTGAGCGCTGTATGGGAATCCGACCGCAGCATCAATATCCTCAGCCGTCATGAGCAAACGACGGGCCACTGGATGCTCGCGAGTCGAAGAAATCTGCTCGTTTGTGGGTCCAGAAACCATTTCCCGGGCATCCAGGGGAGCGTACTTCACGCAAAACACCAAGAACATGTCACACATTGTCAGCGAGTATTTATGGCCAAGGTGTGTGACTTTCAAATGAAAAAGTGATGTATTTGAAAGCGCTCACTCATACATTGAAGCCATCAACCTGTATATACAAATTCTACAAAAGGATCTTGCATCATCGATTTAAACATCGTCTTTGAAACCTGATCACCTTTACAAACTCTGCAAACTTTATTTGCTCTAGATACAACTGAACCCCTCTCGAAAAATATTTTCAATACCACACTCTTAAATATACTGGCGGTGATCACTTTACATTTTGCGGTATCTTCAGTTGATCATCAAGAATGCAGCGAGGACAATCAAGCAACGTTAATTGCAACACCAGTACGTCTGAGAGGTGAGGGGGTGAGAGTCTCGACCATTCGAAGAATGCATACGGATACCCGAAAACATAGGTGGTGGTCAAGGACAATCAGCTCAGAGGCTGATCCATTTTCTGAAAAATACCAACCTCGGCAGTGGAAGCTTGCGTCGGAAGCATGGTATGCCACATAACGACCATCTGACCGGGCTTCTCCCCAAAAGCCAGGTGCACACCGAAAGGTTGCAGTCCTTCAAGTGCACTTGAGCATTGCACAAAGGTCAGAAGCACTAGCATGACCAAAGTACTCGCTGGGAATATCATACGGTAAGTATGCATGAGGTTAACTTGAAAATCTAGCGACGTCTTTACACTACAGCCCCGAAAACGAAACGTTTTACAGTTCACCCTCGCACGGCACTCGGCTTCCCACCGCCTCGACACGCATGTTGGAGCGAATATTCCTTTTGTTAAGCAATTCGCGTTGGACAATTTTGAACCGTGTCGTCCCCAGATCTTGGGACTACCGATCGACAAACATGATGTGCAGCTCCGCGTTTGAGCTGTCCCCCATTTGGATTTCATCATCCAACATTTGACTATATTCCCATCGGACGAGTGTGACCACGGAGCACCTGACATATGGCAGGGGCAGCGCCCTAGGCTGGGGAAATCGGCCCCGAATCAACCCCCGTCTACGGGGGATTCACTATTATCATTGTTTTCAAAATTTTCACATTCTTATCATCATTATACTCATGATAATTGTAGTTGGTCATCCATTGGACGATGTCGTTCTATACTTGTATTCTACCTGTATTGCTTCAATCTAACGAGGACTGATACGAATTCCAGATGCTCCAACAAAATCATGTCAGTAGAATAGATGACACACTCGCTAAGGTTCTTCTGTGCACATAGATGTAGGTTTCATGAAAATGGTTCCAGCTAATAATATAACCGAAACCATTTTCCAGAAGTCCGGAATTTTGAGTTTTTCATCGATTGTCATGAAGGTGTCAGTCGGTACGAAATCGAGGCTGTACAGGGCAGTAACGTGGATGCGTAGGGACAGGGAGTCGATGGACTCCGACCTCGCCATACCGGTTCGCGGTGTGTGAGCGGTTAGAATGGCCTAATGGGATTCGTACTCAGGACACTGATCGAGTTTATCATTACGTATTGGTGCGGCAGGGCACTGGGAAGTTCAAGACGCAGAATCGCAGACAATCACGGCCAAATTCGCGGCAAGGGGTTGCATCGGAATATGTCATAGTACCATATGAGGGGGGTTCACTATTATTATCATTATTATCATTATCATTATCATCATTATTATTATTATATTCATTATTATCATTATTATTATTGTTACCATATGTTAACTCTGTTATCCT
>NHOP01000314.1:0-16538 GCA_018697155.1 Pyramimonas parkeae | reverse complement strand
GTATATGGCAACCAGACAAGCTCCAAGACAAGCACAACGATATTGGGATAGCATTGTAGGGGAGAACCATGGTGTTCACTGGGAGTCTGGTGGCTGTGCTTGGACTCCTCGTCATCAATGTCTGCAGGAATGATGCCTGCACACAAAAAATGTTTCAACATATCAAATACGTGCTTAGATGGTAACCAGACTTACTTCAGGACAAAGAAGAAGTCATTTGGGATGGCACACTTATGGGAGTATCATCTTGTTCTGTGCAAGTCTCGTGGCTGTGTTTGGACTCCTGATGAAACATGTCCGCAGGAATGCTGCCTGAACGCGCAAAGTTTTCAAGCATAACAGAGCATTGCAGATCACTGAACCAGACTACATGCAGGACAGAAAAAAGTTGTTGGGAATGCATAGGCAAGAACCATCGTGTACACTGGGAGTCTGGCGGCTGTGCTTGGACCCCTCATCATCAATGTCCGCAGGTATGGAACTGAAGCGTGCAAAGTATTCAAAAACAACAAACAACTGCAGAAAATGGAACCAGACTAGCTTCATTTAGGACAACACAAATCTCTGCGATCTCATGCATAAGGGAGTACCATCGTGTATGCTGGGAGTCTGGTGGCTGTGCTTGGACCCCTCATCATCAATGTCCGTAGGAATGCTGCCTGTGCATACACAAAGTCATACAAGATATAAACAACACATTGCTTACATAACAATCAGACTAACTTGAAGACGAAACCAAAGTGCTGAAGAAGACTTGCGCAGGGGTATACCATCGTGTTCGCCGGAAGTATGGTGACTGTACTTGGACTCCTCATCATCAATGTCCGCATAAACGACGCCTGAATGTACAGAACATTTCAATATATCACAACAAGTGCTCAAAGGCCAAGCAAACAACATTCAGGGCATGGAAAAAGGTAATCAATATTTGGGAAAACATTTGTGTTCGCTGCAATTCTGGTGACCTTGCTTGGACGCCTTATCATTCATGTCTTCAGGAATAATGCTTTAACGTTCAATTCACATGAAATAAGTAACAACTGCAGATCGCCGAACCAGACTACATACAGGACAAAACAAAGTCTTTAAGATGGCATGCACAGGAGAGTACCATCGTGTTCGCTGGGAGTCTGGTGGCTGTGCTTAGACCCCTTATCATCAATGTCCGCAGGAATGATGCCTGAACATACGCAGAGCATTTTCAGATGTCAAAAATATGTGAAAATGGCAACCAGACCAACTTCCGGGCAAAAACAAACTGTTGAATATGGCATGCGCAGGGGAGTTCCATCTTGTTCGCTAGAAGTCTGGTGGCTGTGCTTGGACCCCACATGATCAATGTCCGCAGGAATGATGCCTGCACATGCAGAAGAATTGAACATATCCAACACGTGCTTAAATGGCAATCAGACATACTTAAGTACAAAGAACAAATAAGGTGGGATGCTATGTACAGGGGAGCACCGTCGTGTATGCTGGGAGTCTGGTGGCTGTGCTTGGACCTAAACCCTAAACCCTAAACCCGTCATCATCAATGTCCGCAGTAAAGGCGCCTGGACATACATAGAGTATTCCTAGATATCAAAAAACTCTACACCTGCCCAATACACTAACGTCATTACAAAGTCATTACATTACAATACAAAAGTTGGTATTGCATGCCGATGAGAGCTTTTCAAAGTTTCAAGAGTATCCAGAACTCCTGTCACAGTACTTCATGCAATTAGGACACAACTGTTTTACGGACATGCCCCGCATGTCAATGCATGAAACAAGACAAACCTTCCCTAAAAACTAAAGTGCGTGCATTTGTGGTCAACATCAGACTGTAGATCGAGCTTCCCCCTGTCCATCAGCACTTGCACCCTGGTGGATTGCACATCCCTCTACTCACACAAAAGCGTCCAAATGCATCAGGTTGAGACAACTACAGGGATGCGCATGTATGTGTTTGCAGTTCGACGCACCCACATTGTGCAGGATACTCCATTGTTCTTGCTTGAGCAGGGTACCACTGGGGCTCAATTTGTTGTTGAGTCGAGCGCATATATTGAAAAAATCCAAGACCTAGTACCACCTACATCCCCGTCACTCAACCAAACGAGCTGCTGGCACAGCAATATGTAGTACCCACAATAACATTGGATGCCTGGATGCACACATTCATCGGCCCACAAAATGATCCAATCTTGCGGCTTCAAGATGAAGTGCAGCCAGTAAGAGTCGTCCACTGCAGCTTGATGGTATCAACGTGAGGCCCGAAAATGCTAGCTAAGTCACATTTGCCGGAAATCACCAGACCTTCAGTTGGGTAGAACAAAACAATGTTGCCTGTTCCGCTGATATAAAACAGGTGTTAGAATCACTGGCACGGTAGTATGTCTTTGCACACTCCAGTAATGGATATGGTTAAGCCTCGACCAACAAGAGCCTCCTTAAGACCCTGACCTGCTGCACTGAAATACTCTGATTGCTGTCAATTAGCCACGGCCATATTGCAACATCACATCCTCACCCCCTCACTCTTTATCCCCTTTGCATGCGTCAGCATGGGACTAACCACGGTGCACAGGTGCCTGATGCGTGCGCAGGTGCTTCTAGTGCACAGCCCCCCCCCCCCCAGGCGGCTTATCCTATTCTGTACTGTAAACGCATTATCATCCCTGGACGTCACCCATCAAGCTATGTGAATCAGAAACATCAACGACTCTTGATTGAACTGATGAACGACTATTGACTGAAGACTATTGATTCTATGCATGAAATTGACAGCATCATGCGATGAAGACGAAATATCAAATGACAACCCAGCCTTTAACTGCACCCCTAATAATGACTTTAGCAAGAATGTAGAACAGCATACTGCCAAAGTAGTTTTAGAAGTTGCTTCTACAGTATCTTTATCGACAGATGTATCTATGAACAATAATCAGACCCTACCCATCATGCTGGAAGCCATGTCGAACGAGTCACATACTGCATTCCACTACTTGTGAAGGTACTCCTGAAATCTGTGTACTGAGCCCTAGCCACACAGCACATGTAATGTACTGCAACCTAAGGAGTGTATACATTGGTAGCCTTTGAACACAAGTCCTATCGTAGAGCTGGATCTAGAACTGCTACAGAAATAGTCCGTTAATTCATTTGATATCAATTACCCGCTGGGTCGGCAAGGGTTGTACTCCAACACTCGAGGCACGGTACAAGTCAAGCCAGAGAGGGCGATGTACCATATGAAACCAAACACTCTTGATCACATTTCTAGCTTATCAGTGAAGCCACACACGATTCAGCATCATGAGCACGTCTCAACGAGCGGCACTCTTGTGTCCAATTCAATTCGGGCATTTCGTCTTCCGGTACTTGCCTTTACACTGGATTACACGCCACACTAATGTCACAAGATTCGTCTCGAAAAACGCAACATCCCTGCGTTGTGGTGCATTGCGGGGGCACACCACTAGCTTCAGCTGCTTGTCCTTGCTGGTTGCTGCCGTCATCTACAGCAGCGGTGCTGACTGCAATTACAACCAAACACCTCCTAAGGGAGAAGTTGCATGAACGCTCTGCTTCCGAATTCCCAACAAGGGCACTCTGCGCCATGAGGCGTGCGTGATGACGTTTGTCAACCCACGCTGGAGATCTCCATCAAAACGGTTGACTTAGAACCCCCCAAGGCCACGTTTCAGGTCCCTGGTATGGCAGGAAGTTGCTACAATCAACGATAGCACCATAGCAAACAGGTTTCACTTGTTGGCTGGAGGTTGCATAGCCGGACATACCACAAATTCATCGAGCCTAATATTGAAATGTTGGAGCCATTGTGAAAAGTTCACGAGGTCACAGGAGAGAGAAAGGAGTTAGAATCTACTGCTTGCTAATTCCTACAAGGAACACTTCGCTTGCTACATTTCGCGCCAAACACATTACATCGTCCAGAGACCCATGCTCAAAAGATCGGTTGGGAATTTTCAATTTTTGGCCGCTGGAGTAATTGGTTCAGTCCGCAGCATGGTAGGGCTCGATAAAAAATAAAAAGGGCTTTGGAAGAAGACGGTTTCCATCCACTAACGATAGGCAGGTCACGTGGCTACATTAGCGCTGAGTGCACGGAGCTGAGACTGTACGTTTGTAGTGCAGATGATCCTCCCAGAACTTCACTTACATGCATTTTAGTCTGTTGTTGCGATATTTTGGTGTTGCTTGAATACCAGGGTGCAGTTCTGCGTCCATTGTTGCTAATATGTGCTCGTTCGAAATCAACACCTACCAAATCGATAAGGTAGCAGATATGCAGAAAAAAGACAAGAGCCTAGATTTTGAGGAGCCTGATTTGGGAAGTGCTCACTGCAGCTGGCCAATGCTGAAAACGCACCCTCGTCGGAAGGCGATTGAAGTGAGTTCTGATCAACTCTGTCCAGCTCGTGGTCCGCAGATGTCGCGTCTCCTGTTGACACACACACACACACAGGACTCACAAGACTTCACACAAAGCAACGTTTTGAACCAGCTCGATCATTAGCATTGCTTGGGACTTGCAAAATCCCTGCTTGTTGATCAATGCCACCTTGCCACATATGGGAAACCAACAGTTCGGGCACCTATGAAGAAAATGGCCCAGCTGTCAGCTGGGACTCGAATTGACAACCTGAAGATTCGAGTCCTGATAATGCACTTAACAATCCACAGACAAGGGATAGCAAGTATGCACTTCCTAGCGGTAGAAAGAGCGCTAGCTTGCCAAATCCGATCAACCGGTATTTGAAATGTACGATTTGGCGCTTGCTCAGAAGCACCACAAGATAAAGTCTTGTACCATCTGCACTCCGATCCCTCCCTCTCCCCCGTCATGAAACTTGATTGCCAAAAAGCTGATGACCGAAAAAGGAACCGGCTCAGGCTGAGCCCCCACACGCAGTCGTTCGCAACAACCCGTAGGGCTCTCACAACCAATCGGGCCTTAACACGGTCAGCTCGCTAATTGCAACCCTCCCGACATCCATTAGCAAATGCTGGACCCCATGTGGGAAGCGTCTGCCAACGCCAATCTTGCTCCCCAACACCGGCACCCAAACCCTAAAATCGAAATATTTGCGGTTCATGCTCAATCCACCAAGCTGTAATCAAGATAGCGTACACCCATACCCTATCATAGCCCGTCTCCCAACCTTAAACAACTTTGGACCCTCGAACACCAAAGAACGCCAAACACCTCAAGAGCATGTGCGTTGACACACGACCGCTGGCAGACCAGGTGACAGGTGGCGCGGAGCTGATGAGCTGGCGCACCTCGGCTGGGCTCTGTCTGTGATACATGGCTGTTGTCTTGGGATTCCCCTGGTCCGGCCTCAGCTGCACCGGCTCACCCCACACCCAGCTGAGATAGCTTCAGAAATTCCAAAATCAGTTTTGCACACACCCGGCGAGTCTACTATCTTCTAGCACGTACAGAGGACTGTGTTTGCTGTTTGTTACAAAACCATGGTGTACAAGAAGACACCTCCCGAATTTTTGTGTGCGGCACAAGTCACAACAGACCCTCATGACTGTGGTGATGGGTTCCACTGTGAGGCAGCCTACTTATGGAGACGTCCCACTAGCGCTCGTGATGGAATTATGGGCAGAGAGCCGTATTCCAGCTGGAAAACGCTTGGAGAACGGAACCAGAGGGAGTCCACGCATTGTCTTGGGGCTTTGTACACACAATCCCATTTAAAAAAATGGGCAAAGCGACAAAATACAATAAGGAGCCGCAAATGTTAGAGCCCGGTCCTGCGGTGAAGAGTTTGTCAAATAACCAGGTGATCAAGACGATGCCCCTGCGGAAACTTCAGTGATTTCCTAACATGATCAAGGCTTTGCATATTTTCACATGGACAGACACTGTTCTCATGGAGATGACGAGACACGCTCTCCATAAATCATGCGACGTGTGTTTGGACAATAGGTCTCGAAGATCACCCTGCGCACGGAAAGAACTTAGCGAGATTCAGTTGACATGGATCCCGGCCCTTTGGGTAAGGTTCATGTCCCTGTATGTATAGTAAGTATGTACGTATGCATGTAGTCTATGATGGATGGCCTAGTTGGTTGGGCGACGGTTTCCCACTCAGGTAAACCCGAGTTCGAGTCCCGACATGGGTAGGTACTACCTCGGCCGATGATTTACGAATTACGGTTTACGGTGGGTCGCCGTCCAATTTCTCTGGAAAGCGGAGTTCGAGTCCCGACATTGGTACGTCCTGCCTCGGCCGACAGTGTATTACAGGCCATGCTGGCTGGTCATCTTCGATTAGCGAGTGATCATGCCAATCGCCTGCTCAACCACCATGAATACTGATGGTTCAAGAATTTTGTATGTAGGGACATGACCCTTACCTAAAGGGCAAAGAGCCATGTTAACTGAATCATGCACTAAGTTGTATCGGTGCGCGGGGCACCTTTCAAAGCCTGTGTATCACTTCAATACACAGATTGTGTGGTCCAAGGCGAACAGGTCTCGCCATCCCACTCGGACAGTCTGCTGATCATCGAAAATCCATATGAAACTCTAAGTGTGTTGTGCACCATGTGTGGGACTCTCTGCGAAGTTATCCTTGCAGCGATATTGCAAGGGCATAGATTTAACTCGTTTGATCAGTTGATTTGTGTTCCCGCATGGCTGGTATGAGTCATATCTCAATCAATATGTATATACTGTGGAATACGAACACCTACCCACTCGGTAGGAAGCCACATGAACTTATAACGCCACTTCATGATAAATCAGTATCACCACAACATCATTTGCAAGAAATCCGCACAATGTCTACTACATACAAGTAAACACATAATTTACAGCGTAGATCATGTAGGATGCGCCAACGTCGCCTCGTGGATACTGTCGCAAAAGTCGAACCCTCGATCCCGTGCTTTCCGGGTGGACAGATGGCTCCAGGACAGGGCTCGCACGTGAGCTTTTGGTGTTCGCATACCTCCAGGGATGTGTTTCTAAAACATAGCGCACACGCGCGTACATGCACATTTGAAAGTATAACACACAGCCAGGCGGCCAGGCAAGCCCGGGGACGAACTCTGCAGTTGAGCGACGGGTTCCATTGAGAGGGGAGGTGAGTGCAGCACTGGAAGTCTGTTGGGATCCAGGCTCTAAGGTTGCTGCCTTGTGATTGAAAGTGAAGCAGAGCAAATATACGCCTGAGAGGATGGTGTGAGGACAGGCTGCACACTTGGCAGCAGAGCTCATTTTTGTTGCATGCATGATCTCTCAGAGCTTTCTCGTTACTTGAATCCAAGACACAACTGGCTGAAAGACACAAGAGGTGTCCAGCGTTTGGCTCAACGGCAGGTACCAGGCCGGTTGGCAGTGCTGCTCAAACTCATGATTGATGGCTCCGCCAGCCATCGTCGATCGTAAATACTCAGATGATCATTAACGCAAAATCATATGGCGGGATCCAAACACGGGTCTCGTACACCAGAGTCAAGCGCCTTACCTAATCTGCACACTGCATTGCATTTAATGGGACCACAATTGTGTGGTTGCAGATGGTAAAGCGTGGAGTGGTCGGATGAGACAGCCCTTGTCACTATCTTATTGCAGCTCCAATGCATCGGCATTCTCTAGAACTACATCTACTTGCAGCACAATGGGAGTGCACGAGACATGCAGGGATATGTGTAGGGATATGACCACTAACCTCTGAGCGCGAAGCCATGTCCGCAGAATTACGCGCTAAATTCCCTCACCGCACAAGGTATGCTTTTAACACGCATCAGGGAATACAGATAACAATGCATGTCATTGTATCCAGGGAGACACATCTCGTCATCCCCATCAGAGCAGCTACTGATTTGTGCACATCCTTTTGAAATATACTAGTCATGCGATTCATATGCGCATGCTAATTTGCTGGGATGCCACCTACCTAGTAGGCTGCACTCATGCCAACATGAGGATGCGACCCGAGCTACAAAACAATCGCAATATGAATACGTTGCCCTTGTTTGATCGAAAAAACATGGGCGAGCATCCATGATACAACGCACATTGAAATGCCAAACCAACATATTCTAGCATGTGTGTTGGAGGTCTGCCCTGAGATTTAAATGCCTAAAACCCAAACACTCTCTGATTATAGTCATAATAAAACTAAGACCTTTTACATTGTCTCATGTCAGCGGCAACCAGCAAATTGTTTTGACGTCAGCTCAGGGGATGGAGTTACTTGGCGAAAAACGGGATGGAAGTTTCAAACCAGAACTTGGTGGCCACCGCTAAACATACAAGTGGACTCACTGCTCATTTGTTCCTGCTGGGCATGGGATGCGGCGCTGACCTCGGCGCCTGCTTGTTCATCCGTTTCATTTATGGTATCAGCCGGTGTGCTCCATTCCGATTCTGAAACTCAAGTATAAACGGGTATGCAACCAATGGTACGCATCAACAAAATGAACAGGAAGATGGGCATAGCTGATACAAGACAAGTGGAGAAGATGGTGATCAGGAGAACGAAATCCAACAACATCTTTCAACTTTCAAGCAGTTCACAATATTCGTGTGCCACAGAGCACGAGAGCCCAAAAATCTTAAATGCACTTGCCTTGGTGCTTCATATTTCTGAAATTGTGCATCAATCGCACAGATCTTGAGGTGCAATTGTCTAACATGGAATCTAGCCTGTGTTGCAGCATGCATATTTTCAAACCATTGTGCAGCATCATGTCACCATATTCATCTTTCGCCTCCAAAATCAACAGTACGATGTTGTGGAATCACATGGTGCCAACAAATGTTCACCACAAAATCAAGTACGGCAAGCAAGATTCTCCGAATTTCAGGAGATCCGTATAAATTGAATGTTGGTGCATATATAACCTGGCAAAGCTCAATAAAGCCGAAACGAAGTATGGCTACTTGTCACGCACTAACACTCAATGAATGATAGCGATTCATTACGATGTGCAAAAGCAAGAGGATGGTGCATGAAACACAGTTGGTTTCATGTCTTGAGTGTTCTGAAGGGTTTTGGGAGTCATGATCTCAGATTTCCTCATCATTGTTGTATCTTCAACGCCAAAAAAATCCAAACAAACATGCAAATATGTCACGAGTGTATTTCTAAATTGAGGATAGATGCATCAATCAACCGAGAGCAAATGTGAGTGTTGCGTCTGATGAAGATAAAAATACCATGAGTTGATACATGCACTCTTTGCAAAAGTTATCAATCATCTGCACTATTTTCAAACGCTACGATGATAACATCCAAAAACTTCAGACATATGTTAAATGATTCATGATGCGGCGTGTACGTGTATCGAGACCACATGAACCCCTGGCTTGTTGATTGGCTACATGGTGCTCAGTTCACTGCCCCACACCACCTTCAAACTCTGAAAGCTTTGACAAAAACGGTATCAACGATTAAAATTTCGTACCCGAAGAAACAAACTCGAAATCAAGCATGCATCCCATCAATGTCAACAGAATGAATCGCCGGCCCAACATCTTGACCGGCGGCCACTGTTCCACGAGGCAGGGTGCGCTAAGACAAGACCGGGGTCGATATGAATTATACACTCATCCAACGGACATCGCCACTTGGATTGATCGAACGGCGTGCGACTTTCCGATCCGATCGCCGATGGACCCCCTCGCGATTCTGTTGTTGCATGTCCTGGCCGGCGATTTTAATCGAATGAGAAGGCGCGTTGCATTCAATCGCATCTGCCCTTAGTGTTTGCAGTGTTTGATCCTAGGACTTTACCGAAGGTGAGTAACCGTGGGAGTTTCTCCCAGAGTATTTATTGAACGGGATCTGTACCCCCTTTGATGGGAAGTTGTGTTCCGCCTCAACCATATACTCATGCGGGAAACGTCTCCAGTACTACACCGCCAATTCAGTGATTATAGAACTTATAAACCACCTTGCAGGGGTGGTCGTTTAGACCGTTGCAGTGATCGATCACTCGCAAGTCGCAGAAAACCCGTCTGACGTTCGACAAATGATCGGTCCAGGCAGAAATTACCAATGTCGTGACTCGACAATGGTTTTCCGCGAATACAGCCGTCCCCACTGACGGGCACCCGACATGGCCCGGTGAAGTACATTTCCTCGCGGGCTTGCTTTTGCTTTCCGAGGGATGGTTTCCCTGCTAGTCAACGCCAAAGGGACACACCACGGTAACATTCGTCTTTTGTTGGCAGTTTACGAAAGAGTTTCGATGCTTCGTTCGTGATCAAACACTGCAAATGATGCAGAATCATTCATTTCATCTGGGCTGGGTACGGAAAAACTATTTCCTCTGTGATTGGTGGGCATTCTAACCGATATAGAAGCAAAATCGTCGATCCCTGTTGGCAGGAGGAATTTCGATCGTGAGTGCGGTCCACAAACTTAAAGTTGTAATGAATACTGCATCTGTATTTGGCTAGTGAGGAACACGGACTGTGCTGCGGACGATATACAGGATTCCCATCCTTCGTTCTGTTTTCAACAACTGATTACATGATACTGATGCAGGGGCAGTCATCACCTCTGGGCTGCGTATGGTAAATTTCGATTATTCGTTCTGTATTCAAACTGATACTGAAACAGAGTCGTCTTGCGTTCCGATTCAACCTATTCTGCCCAGTAGGGAATTGTATGGTCTCTTCTGGGCAGCGTGGGACTATGCGTCCAGATACCTGCTTCGGTAGACAGGCCGATACCTATGCAGAATCATTCATCCGTCCTGGGCAGCGTAGGACAAAGCATTACGATCCTTGGTTCGGCATTCAAACCGGCGCTGATTCTGGACCATACGTCCATTCCGGGCAGCGTAGGAAGTGTAACATTTAGATCCTTCGTTCGGTTTGCAAGCATACTCGATTCTGCATACTTGTCTCTCCCTAGCATCGTAGCATGAAGCATCTAGACAATTCGTTGGCTTTTCATTCCCGCCCCTTGGCAGAAACATTCATTTTTTGTGGACGCGTCGGGTGTGGCATCTCGTTCCTCCTTTTGGAATCCCAACTGATACTGATGCACAATCGTTCACCTCTTCTGGGCATAATAAGATGCAGCGTCTGGTTCACTGGGATGGTATTCAAAGCGGCACTGACATGGAACCAAGTTGTCAATGGAATTCCGAAATTTCCTTCTGGATTAAAACCAACATTCATGCAGAATCGTTCATTCCTTATGGGTGGCGTATCATCAAGCTTCTCGATTACTGCTTGGTTCGGTGTGCACGACATTACAGATGCAGGTTGGGTTCTCTATTGCGTAACTTTGGATGAAACATATCTAACAACGGCTCGGTACGTATATCGGTAATGATGCAGAATCACGCCCCTCCGTTTACAGTGTAGGACGTGGAATTTCGATCCTTGGTTCGTTATAAAAAACCCGAGACTGGTGCACTATCATAAATATATTCCTGGTAAGGTGGGATTCTAGATATTTTCCGAGTAAGCATCTTGATCATTGGTTCGCCAGTAACTGGCACTCCAATGGGCACTTTTGCCACGATGCACTAAAAGCTCCGGCACCCCACTCGTTACGACACAAATGTTCTCGTTTGCCGAACAACACGCAGCACCTTGGGAAGGGTACGAACCGATTCCAGAAGCTGCACCCGCATTGATGGTTTGTGGATGGCGCGTAAAGACTTCTGGAGGAGAAGATATACGAGGTGAGACACCGTCTTCAACCGTGTGCATTGATTCTCCCGGGTTGTCGTACCTTCCTGGGCCTTCTACGTGTCCCTGGAAACACGGCACGGTGTTGGTTGATCCGTACCCAGGAGGAAACCATCGAGCCAAACACGCGCCGATCTGCAGCAACGGTGCGGAACTGAATTTTGACCCTCAATTTCTCGATGGTTTGGATGCGGACTTCCAAAGTTATACCGGTAATGTGAACACGCACACTCTACTTGCGATACTTGAGAGCAACAACTGCTTCAAGATTACCTTCAGTGCTATTTTGAGTGCAAAAGTCGTTACAGGATCTCGGGATCATTCGAAGCATGATTGTTGTTGTGTTTTGAATTAGGTTGCATGATTGAGTTATTGAGGGTGCCGTGCTCTTATACCAAGACCTCTAATTTGACAGCACACTCTAAGATCCATCTTTGAACTGGTGCTGTCTGCAGCACTGTCCAAAGAAATGTCTTGATCATTCATTACAAATCGTTGCGATAGATTTCGTCGAGTGTGTTATTCATTTCAAATGGTCACTATCTTGAATAAGATTGGAATGCTGTTGGTGTGATGTTGCCTGGACCCAGAAAAACACTGACGACATACGCCAATGCCACTAGCAGGTGTCTTGCAGATCCCAATGCACGTGAAACGTCAAAACTCATTTTTTCGGGTTATTTGTATCAGCGTTATTTGGAGTTTGTACCTGTTGTATAACTGGTAGAGGCACCTTGATAAATCATCAATCTTCCTCACGTTCTGGTTGTTTTTGGACACTTCCGGGACAAACCATTGCGATTGCATTGACCCTTTACCTTCATTGGTGATAATTCAAAAGGGCACTCCTTTGGCGCGTTCGAGCCACGTCATACGTTGTGACATGCGAGTTCAGTACCAGTCACGAGATCAAATCTAGTACAGGCACTTGCTTCGGGTTCTGATCCTCAATATCAGCGGGGTGCCTCTTTATGTTGGCCTTGTTAGTGGCAGTGACGATGAAAGACTTCTCAGGTACGTATAAGGGTGGCGACTAACAACTAGAAATGGGCCGCACCAGATCTTTTTGGACATTAGACGTTTCCACCACGCACTTCCCATGTAATGAAAAGGACTGTTGGATGCAATTCACAGCATGGTGTTGGTAAGGAAATTTGGAATGACCCTCAGGCAGCAGTTGTTTCGTTCTGTCGATAGTGTGGGCGTATGTGGATTGGCATTCAGATGTGCGAAAAGTGTTTCAGAAAACAACCTCACCAGTTTGTTGGGGGAAAATCGGGGTGTGATGTCAAGGTGTACGCCTGCCGATGTGGAGATAATATGCAACAATCGCTTACTAGTACTGAAAATCAAGAGACCTTAGAACATCAACGGCCAATCGGTGACAATGGCGAAAGGTTTCATAAAGTGCATGTTTTAGTCCTCGGCTCCATGCGCAGGCGCATTTTTTTTCCAACGCTCACAGAATACGAATGCTATCACTTCTTCCTGCTCACATATCAGTCTGACGCAGCAATCTTGAACGCCTACCATGTGTTGGTACCCCGTTATTTGCTGGCCGCTACTGCAAATAGCACACATACATACATAGATATACTTGTGTACACACCTGACGGAACGTGTAAAGCGCTTGATATTTGCATTAGCACATGCAACCAAAACTATGTTTCTATGAACGAATGTAATATGACCGTTCTGTTTTCACGCTGACTTGCGTGCCATGGCATTGCGCTGGTGTCTTACAGGATGCATGCCAACCGAACTCAGAGACGAGCCTCCGCACAAGAAGCTGCTGCGGGAGGCTATGGAGTTCCAGGAGTTGTTTCACCACGAAGCTGGCTCGGCCGAGGCGGTGCGCGTCAACGTAGAACAATCCCGTGCTCATGTTTGCGAGTCAGCTTATACGATAGCCTAGGGACTGCGGTATCTGCAATGATTTTTTTGTTTTGCAACACTCAACGATGCTGCTTCTACCAGGAAATACCTGCTGGCTCATGCGTATAGTTGATGTGTTCAAGCTTGTGCAGCAATATTAGGTTTTTCTATATAGTCCTTGTAGCTGCAACTTCCTCCTTCATTCTACCTTGATGTCATATCATTGGTAGGAGTGCATTCGGGCACTGGTTAAAGGTGTGCGCCGAACATCACAATGGGAAAGTTTATGATTTGAATGAAGTTGCGGAGCAAAGTTTTGCACATGGGAGATTCCTTTTTGGGTCTGTGGGCTATGCTCCCATTATCCGTTGTGTCCTGTTGCTCGCCCTATGCTGTAGCACCAGTTGTGGGTAGGGGTTTATGAGCTTTCTCGTTGAGATTGCGGATTTATGTGTGCACGCGCATCATGTTGTACCAACAATTTGTGCCTTCTCCCAATGAATGCTGGAATAAAATCTATCTCGGCTTCCAATGCCAGCGTCGTCGCTGCACTGGCAACGTGTAAAAAGTAACACTTGGACCTCGCCATCTTGCCACCAATCGTGACGCTGACTCCTGCCAGCGTAGTGGCCACCTGTCAATTGCACCCTGGAAGACTGCAGTGGTACAGCAGGCCCACCTGTCATGATGAATTCCGTGAGTCCGAGATTCGTGGAAGTTTGTATTATGCCCAAGCATGCAACCCATCTACACACGTCGCTAGCCCCGCGCTACGATACACTCTTGCTTGTCGCTGTGTACTGATGAGCGAATTTACCAAACCCTCCATTGTACATCACATACCCATACGGTTTTAGTTGCGCACAGGCTCATGCATGAACATGGCTCATGCGATGCTTCAGACACACGTCTTGGCTTCTGCGTACGTTGAGGATCTTTGGAAGCCCTCACACATTCTCTTTCCCCATTTGCTCACAGGCGTATGCAACAATTGACTAGGAGTCAGGAAATCATTATAGATGCTGGTACACTCGTTTTGGGCCGATTCTGTTATAACAATCTGCTGCAACATTCTCAAGTCACCACCTTATATATGCTCGGAGTTCGCATCCCCTTTCCGAGAATATTGAATTCATGATGTATGCGGAGTTCCTATTTTCCGGCTACGCTTCAGTCCATTTCTACAATTCTTGAGAAGCATTGTGTTTCTCCTCCGGAGTTTCTCGTTTGACCCACAAGCCCCCTGTTCCTCCTACCTCACACCTTCTGTTCAATCTTTCCCATTGACAGATCAAGGCCGCTCGTATACGGGAGGTGGAGCTGGAGATTGAGCGGCACGGGATGTACACCCACACCACGGAGGAGCTGCAATTTGGTGTGCGCGTCGCCTGGCGCAACGCTCCCAAGGTGCTGCCAATGATTCTGTTTCAAAGATGTGTGGGCGACCAAGGCTCGCGTTCCTTATGGGCACATTCATTATGGGATGGATTGCGGAACGAATGTATTTGGTACTTCAGACAGTGTCGCAGTCACCGTCCCAACAACAAAGGCTGCGCAGTGTCCTCTTGCAGGCTCTTTGGACGTTTTGCACTGGGGTTGACATGTTTGCCATTGGTTCAGATGGTAAGCCCTTGTAGCTGCGGGTGGACAACTGCAATAGGCATTTGAGAAAACGTTTCATCTCATGAAGGGTGGCAGGGTGGTACAGAGCTTGACTTTTTGTCCACATGCATTTACAGTTTGTTTACGGCTGAATGTATCGTACTTAGGCAATCAGCACAGATTAGGAGTGGTTGACAAGCTGCGCTTCTATGTCAAAACATAGCAAGGTGTCCTCGGACACAGCCAAGAGTTCTTTTGCTCTGTACGTACAAGTCGCATCATGATTGTCAGACGGTACCTTACGACGCGGTGGTAGTGCGCATCTTCAAGCAATTGTGTTGGCCAAGTCGCATATGAGAGATTGCAAACCTGCGTGCATATGCTGGCAACTTGTGCATGCAGTGTGTGAACCGACATCAGTGGCAGGATGTCGAGGTAATTGATTGCCGCCACGTGGAGACCAACCAAGATATGTTCGAAGCTATTGTGACGCACATCAAGGTGGGCTACTGACTGATCATCTCGCTTGTACGTCTTGTACGCACATTGTACGTCTTTGCTGAATGAAACGAACTGTGGGGACGCTGATCAGTTCTTCCAAAGGAAAAGTTTACGAGCCACTCGCTACGCAGATGGACAAAGCGTCATCTGAGCAGTATCAGATGCCGTGAACGACCTTCGGATCTATGTATATTGCGACTCCCTATTGCCATGCAGGCCATACTTCCTGTGGTGATCGCGCTGGCCGTGCCATGCAATATGATTGTAAGAATCGTCTGATGCGCATGTGTGCAGAAATATTTGGTTAAGTGTTAGCTGTTAAGGTGCAGCACTACATTCGCAGGATAGGGGAAGTGTGTGGCTCAAGGACACCATTCCCCTCCAGGGAAGACTTTAGCGAATTGCAGTCGTTTGACAAATTGAGTGTACTGACAACTTGGTGGATGCCAATGATGTGGTCACGATACAGCTTCGGATTGTATACATGCCTCACTCTGATCCTGTGACCAAGACTCTTAGGGGGGCGACATCTTTTCTGAAATGCGTTCTCAAAGCAAGTTACCACAGGGTCATGGCGCGGTGTGGTGTGACAATTTAGACAATCATGCCAGCCGCCAAAAGCGGCTTGAACTTGTGCTGACCTCAGGGTGTTACGGCACACACAGGAAGCCAGTAACGGAGGCACTGTACGCCCCCGTTGTTCGCTCTTCAAGCCAGTGGTGCCGGAGATCTTGCACAAGGACAAATCCTTGGGCCCTCGCATCTGGAACTCGAAGCTGCTGCAGTATGCTGGGAGCAGAGCCATGCAGGGAGACACGGCGGGGGAGGTGGAGTTCAAGGGTGCGACCCCACCAGGAAGTGACGCCCGTCGGGC
>NHOP01000313.1:0-16545 GCA_018697155.1 Pyramimonas parkeae | reverse complement strand
GGTTAGCTCAAATGCTATATATATGATATAGCAGATATATCGATCATCATGTCACACTCTTCCATTCTGTTTTTGAACAATATTTATGTGCCTATCTGACAAGTGCTTGCAATTATCATCGACTCTACTAGCGCTGAGCGAAATCTTTTGTCATTCATGCACGTTTTTCGTAACACATTTATTCAATTCTACCAACATGCGTGCACCAAACCTCGGAGATAAAATAAACGTGCAGCGCTGAAGCACAACTATCTGTCTGTATATGAAACACACAATGAGCTAGCTTGAAAGAATTTGCAAAGATGAGCAGATCATTGCGATAAGGATTCCAAGCATGACAAGATGAGCTTTTGGACTCAACACACGGGATTTCAAGGCAACCTTAAGCAACTGTAGAATTCGTATGACACCTCTTCCCCCGGTATCCGTAAGGTTATACCAAAGAACATCCATCGGGGTATGAGTCATGTACCTACATGTATACGCGAATCCAACATCCGACTGAATATAAAACAGACTTAGATTTTATTTCCTCTCGATTTTCACGGGTCAGCACTGTCTTGATGGGGATGGCGAGATACGTCCTCCTTGGACCACGCAATCTGTGTATTAACACGATGAACGGATTTCGAAGGTTACCTAGCGCAACGATAGAGCTTACCGCACAATTCAGTTGACATGGCTCCCCGCCCTTTTCGTAAGGTTGTGTCCCCATATATGTACAAGCATCCAAGATTGAACTCCACGTTTCAGCGATGTCACTTTGATCTTTGATTCGCCCGCCCAGAAGCTTAGGAATTTCCTCTCCCAAATGAACATTGCCAATCATGTACAGTGCTTATGCTCGCATTGCTATTCCCGCTACGTGTGGGGCAATCAACCAAACATTCGGAACTAGGAAATTTTCCATTTCTAGTTGCTTGAACAAAGGTTGGTTCCACAACGTGCCAAATTCCTGCGTCAAAATGCAACACTGTTTGCTGAATATACACACATAGACGGGTACAAAAGCAATCATCGGACGCATTACAATACACACACTTCATCATCTCAAAAACAATCCAGGAACACTGCAAGCATCTACCATAGCTGTTGCAAACGACAAAGTTATCTATTGTCAGTCTAGGTGTTGTCTAGCGGCACGATTATATGTTTGCAAGAAATCATTGCATTCACTGTACGTCGACTAAGATGAATATAAGTTTGATCATCGCTGTGTCAACCAAAACCATTATGCCTATCACCAGCCTCGACGTTACAAGCCACACACAAAGGAAAAATCCACCTGCGTAAACAGGCAGGAAAAACACCTTTGGCTGAAGGAGTACACCCCTTCCGAACCATAAGCCACTCTGCAGGTGGTTTACGATCATCATAATCGCATTGGCAATCAGGCACATGTGAATAATCACAACAAGCTCATGGCTGTTGGCGATTCTTTTCATTAAGTCACACCATAGATTCGAACACATTTCAAGATGCACCCACCGCGGGCTGCGATGCCAACTCAATGAGCTCGCCAGTTTTTCGCGTCAAGTGGCAGCCTCCAGCCAATAGCTGCATGCGCCGCAAATATGTGCAAACACAAAGTAATGCTTCGAACCAGCGCTTACAATGTTTTCGGGAACACGTGAATGCTTGCAGCGTCTACTCAGTCGACATGGCTTCTCGCCGTTTTGGGAAGGGTCCTGTCCCTATGTATATTATCCAAAAGCTCAAAAACCTACGATTGATCAGTATTTTCAGAACAAAGCCTCCCCTGATCGAAATGGGGCAGACATGAAACAACTGGCATGTATGCAGAGACACTTTGTCATCACTAATGGTGACAAAGCTGCAAACAATTTCTGCGTTGTGTGCAAGAAAAATCACTTGCAACTATGTCTGTAAAACCTTGAACAAGGAGTGGCCGAAATGCAAGCCACTAGCTTTGCAAATAAAACATAATCGAAAACAGGAATTGCTCCCTGGGAAACATGAAATGTGGTAGCTAAACTAAGGCCAAAGGTCCCTTAACTTTACATTAGAGTCATACTATACAAGGGGCTTATGAGCTTCAGATTGTGGCTGGCAGTCCGAGGAGGTACCCCTGACCTCAGTGCCGGAATAGCTGAAAATTGCGTTTAACGTCATGATGGCAGATGTTGACAACCAGCGGATCTGAGTAGCTGGTGGCATTTCAAGCCCTGTACATTAACCAGAAAGTCTTAGATCATCTATGACTCGAAGTGTGTTTACTAGACAAGTCATGTCTTTCCGTATAAAGAAGCAAAGACAAAACTTGACCGACGCAATGGGTCAATTCATACGATGCTTACCCAAGGGGTGTTGCTGTAGGGGTGTTGCTGTCAATACACAATTCGTGATGCAAGGTCACCTTGTCTTTGTCTTGATTTTGTACGTGCTTAGGGGGGACCACAGACTTGACACAGGGCGTGTGACTATGCACAGGGGACAATTTGAAATGAATGTGGGGTCAACACTGTGTAAAATAGACTGTGAGTTGCCTGTTGACTGATTGACAGCATTGAAATATATGTAAGCTCACGCCGGTAATCTTCCTGATGGATTGCATCAAATTGATGATTTGTGCTTTCCTCATTTGAGTGGAATCGAGCACAAGACACTGTGACACATAATAAGATATGTGTTGTTCATCAAGCATGGTAAATTGGTCAACAATCTGACAACTAACATCAGTGGAAGCCAACGTAGGACAAAGAACATACCAGCAAGACAAATTCGCACAAGAATCTTGATGTTAAATAGCTTGGGCATTTTTGATCTTCTTGGTTTCTTTCCGCTTGAGCTTTAGATGTAAAAGCTTTCATTTTCATGTTGCATATTGTAGAAGCGTGACAGTTCATAGTCCAAGACGCTTGCGCAGATGTGCCAGGGTACAACTGCGATTAAACCCTTGGAGGTGCCTCCAAATGCCAAGCTTGTGCGCTGATATCGAACTATATGTGAATTACATAAACAATTAGTTTCGTATGGGTTTACTCAGACCATGAGACTATTCTGATAGGAATGAATCAATATCTTCTCCTAGGATCAAATGACAGACGTTTGAACTTTGTGCGCAGCTTTTTATGGTGCCCCTGCGCACCAACAGATTAATGTGTGGGACTCAACATGACTCCACGCCCTTTGGGTGAATGTCATGTCCCTGCAAATATTTACAGGGACATGTATATATATGGGGACATGACCCTTACCTCAAGGGCGGGGAGCCATGTCAACTGAATCGCGCGCTAAGTTCTATCGTTGCACCAGGTCACCTTTGAAATCCCTGTATCGTATCAACACACATATTGCGTTGTCCAAGGAGAACCTATCTCCTTGGTGAAATGGTGTCTCACCATCTGTGTCCAGACAGCGTGTATGTATACATACATATATGTATATATATGTATTATATTATACATACACGCCCTCTGGGTGAATGTCAGGTATATATCCTATATATATATATATACCTGACATTCACCCAGCGGGAAGCCACATTAGCGCGTCACACAGTGGAATCCAATGACCTGGCAATATCACTCCACGGATTTGCACGGATCAGCAGGCGAAGGTGGCAATGCCGAGACACATCCTCCTTGGATCTGATGACATGCGTTTGGACCCGATACACAAAATTCACGTGATACCTTGTGAAGCTGCAGGCCACAGTGATTCCGCTGACATGGCTTAGTACCATTCGGGAAATTGTCATGTGACTATGCATTTTGTATCAATAGGAAGAGCAAGCACGTGATTGCTTTTTCCCGTTTGAATGAATAGTGAACAAGCCGGTCAGCTGGATTGCACGAATCTCGACAAACGCGCAAACTTGTGATAACAAATCAAGCACATCACCTGTGAAATTTCACAATTGATACCAATTTATTGGAAGCGCCTGCAAGGACCTCAACCTCATTTTTGGGAAGAAGTTACCTGTAAATCATGGAAAATTGGGATCAAGAAATATCTATTGAGCATGCTTGTGGCGCAAGGCATTCAAACTCGAAGTCTGATAAGCACAGAGAATGATAACACGTGTATTATGTACATGGTGCACATTTTTGATTTCTGTTTGAAGAAGCGGAAACACGCAAGCAACAAAATTCCTACCATGAGCAACAAAACTACACAAATATTCGTTTTCAAAATCATAAAGGAAACACATGAAGCGTTTACGCAAAGGGAGTGACTAGCTCGCTGCAGAAGTTTCTACGCATGTGTGCTATGATCATTCCAAGATAGATCAACAGACCCCGTTCGAAATAGATATCTATTATGTGGTAAATGCATGCAGGTACAGTGTTGTCCGCCAAGGCGATACACATATAGAAGGGGAACCCCAATTCAACAAGCAGGTAATGCGTATCCTGACAGACATTGAGCATGGTTCAGCACAAGGAAGGCATGTCGTGCTAATCACAACACGCACACCCAGGGGAACGATCACTAGCGTGCATACAATCAGCAAAGCATGTAATAAATAGCATCCATCTTGGTACTTTGTGCGTGCACACTCCCGTGAAATGCGGGTCCGGGCTAGTCTTTCTCATCAAGGGTCGATAGCTACAATGATTCACCTGCTGCTGCGGATCAAACAGCACTTGTTGCAGGAACAACGGGCCCGCGCTCGCAGCAACGTGCTCAATAAACAGAAACCGTCCATTTGGGCGGAGCACGCGCGCCACCTCCGACAGTACCTGCGGCGGACGGTCGACTGCCACGTCACCCCCAGAGCCCAAGCTTTCACGGCGCCGTTAGTGGAAAAATAACTTTTGCTGATAACGTTCAGATGATACACATAGGCCACAAACAAACTGACATGGCGATGGCCATTTTGATGTTGACTGACTGAACACTCTACCAATGTTCTGACTCAGCGGCTGGAAAGAGTGACGTCTTGATTTACACCAAATACGTATGCCAATCCTCAAAGGGCACTATTCCGCACAAACGACTAGGCGCTATTGATTCAACTTCAAGGCTAAATTCAAATGATCGACAAATCACAACTTTTACTCAAATGAATGTTGATCCTGAACATGACAGAGGCTATGCCCAAACGCTCAGAACAGTGGTTTGAAAGGAACGCCCAACAGCCACAGGAACTGGTGATATGGATACTCTCGGCATTTCGCCCAGCCTGCAGTGAAGACGTGCTGGCGAAAACACACTATTATCAAGATGTGAAACACTCAGGTGATGAGTGTTGGTGTGCACGCCCAATCACATGTACTTTCAAGCATAATCTGGTCTGCTCGCCACAACCAAGCGATGCTCTATTGTCATCCAGCAATGATTTGCTTGACATGCAAGCTACTACCTGGGTATCCAAGGTTGTTAAGGAGCAGGATAGCGACTTGACGATGCGAACAAGAAATGTATAATAACTTGAAAAACATTTAACTATGCACGAGTGAACCTACCTGAGTACGCCGACTCTACGAGGCAGCATGTGCGAAAATGAATGCAATGATATGCGAATCTCACTCACAATCGGTCATATTCTGGAGCGCCACTTTGTACCAACACACATCATGCATTCTTCATTTCGGATTTGAGATGCGATATCAACCCGTCGACTCAGCAAGCCATATCCGCTCCAACAAGCGCAGAACTACAACCCACAATAGCTTTCGAGCTGACTGCGAACATGCGTTTCAAGGAAACCTTCAGGCAACATTCAACGTTTTAGAATCGTACAAGTTTATTTTAGACGAGTGCGACATGAACAACGGCATTGACAGGTTCGTGTTGTTAGGTGCCGACATTTCTCCAAACTCTAGTTTCGACTAGTGGCACGCAGTTCGCCGACGTCACAAAACAGATTGTCCCGTACTCGCCCGAGAATTTTTTGTTGGTGCGGGCCCAAAACATTTACGACGCGATCAAAAAATCCACGAGCATGGTTTTCCCGAACATTGACATTCACGTCACGTCCAAGTTCGAGTGCACCCAACGTGTTTGCGCTTTTCAAGTACGCGTTCGTGAACGGCGAATTCCCGTACCTGAACTCGTTTTGAACCTCTAAATTGTTGACCACGACGTTCGTCGAGTTTTGAAGCGCCATCGTACCCAAACTCAAGTTGCTCCTTACGTTTGACAACTCGATCTCCGTATCGAATTCAGAATTCGCAATTCTTTCTCAAAGAATCTACCCACGACAAGGTGGACCGCATGTAGGGCAGCTTCTATGCAATCATGTGCATAGGTATGCAAAAATATGCCCTTGGTACAAAGTGATGCTGCAATTCCAGTCCATCCCATTCAATGCACGTATATAGCACAACCATGCTTTATTGATCCAAAATGCTGCAAGCCATCATGCTTGGATAGAGTTGTGAACAAATCCTCAGAGGTGCATCAACATGCGGAGCTCACACGTCGGCATCTGACAGCATATGAAACAGATGAAGACATTGTTATTCATATGGGAAAACATAGATCAGCAGACCACTCTGATTGGAAAGGCGAGGTGTTTTAACCTTGGATCCTACGGCATATGCTTGAATCTGATATACTGGCATTAATGATTTTCAATAGCACCACCAGAACATAGCGGGTGGCTCGCTTGGCATGACTCCCTGCCCATTGGGTAAGGGTCATGCCCATGCACATATGCGAGTGCATACAGTTTCTAATGTATTGCAAGCAGTATCTTGGGCAACTTTGCATTCAAAAATGTTGATTGTCAAGACTGCATCTTTCCAAGTTGGTCCTCAGCGCATCTTGTGTACGACAAAAGAGTCGTCCAAGTGCGCATATGCCCAGAGTGTCATTTCACATGTACACAAGCACTTGCTTCAGACATTTCAAGATAGATCGATTGCGGCTCCTTGGCGACTGGCACGTCCATACCCGACTATTGAACTTGCTTGGCCAGGTGCAGGGAATGATGATCTATAGAGCAAAACAAATCACTATGCTAACATATTGAAACCCTGTTCCTGTGTGTTCTGCCTCACTGCTCGGTATCCCAGCAACGGTGCACAACATAGGCACGATGCACGCACAAGGAAGGCCAAGCCCCCCCCAGTGTCAATGCACCGGCTGCCTGTGCATACAGTATTCTAGGGTACAATTGAGGTTCTGTTTGAAGTTGAAATTGAAAAAAATCAAATTCTCTCACTTGTTGACCAATGCTCCGTTTGCAAACACCAGGCGGGGACGAATATGTTGGTACACATCATTTTACTCACCGGTGCACATAACCAGAGTGCTCACCACCACATCCACGCTCGCGTCTTCCAAGGGCTGCGCATACCCGCCCACAGCTGTGAAGCGCTTTTATCACGAGCTAAGGCACTGAGCGATCAAGTCAGCTTCTAGGCTTATGTTGCATTTCCCGCCACCATCACGCCAGCAGCCAACATCGTAGATGACGCTGTCTCTCAATATTCTACAATATCAAGCACAAATGACATTGCTTTGTAGAGGATGAAAGTTTTCAACGAAGAATTGGAAGCGTGACTCATTGCAGGTTGGAAACTGCAAATTGTTGCTTCCTCGCGAGTGCAAATATCATGCCAAACACACAAAGGCGCACACAGTGTGTAGATGCACCACTCAAGCATTGAATGATCAAAAGCATGTGGATTCGAAGGAGTCTACAATCACTGCACAAAATCAACCCTTGGCATATGTATTTCGATGGTACCCATTTCATGTACAATGAACATGGACAGACTGAATGAAATTGGCAGCTTGGTATTGTTGCGCTACTCTTATTGTGTGCAGAACCGAAACATAATTTCGTTTTACTGTGTGGGTGCAAATGACGATCAACGCTCAACATTATAGTAAGGGCGCTCGGTATGATCAGAGCACCACAGTTTTCTTGTGCTGGAATCCGGAGCGCTGCTGAATAGAGACCGATTTGGGAGGCCATGTGCGCAATTTGATACTTAACAACCGCCAATAGCATGTCCAGCAATGAGTCAATGGCTACAGCAATGATCTGCAGTAATGTTATTTTGATCCAGCTTCGCCACAATACAAAATTGCCGCTGTCCCAACGTGGCTTGCCGCAATCAAAGATCGCGTCACTTGAAATGTCTTGTCTACAGACCATACAGCACATACACACAAGCCCCACAATATTGCAAATCTACACTCTGCGATGAATGCCGAATACAGGAGAGCAAGCTCTTGTTGCAAGTGCTGAACAGTCAATGTGCACACAAAATGATTTCTGATGGTCATGTGATCGAGCTCAAACACACGAAAACACTTAAGGAACTCCTCCTACAAATATCGCTGAATTGCTTTGTCAAACTTCGCGTTGCTTGACAGGTCATAAACTCCTCCCAATACAGGAAGCTAAAAGGAACTCTGAGTAAGTACACCAAACAAAGGACAACAACATTCCTCTCAAGATGCGCCCTATAGTCATGATCACAACAATACCACAGCATACATTTCAAGCACACGATTCCAAGGCGGTATACTTCAACATTGTGGGTAAAGGTCAGTTCCATATGACCATATAGGAACATGAACCTTACCCAAAGGGCGGGGAACCATGTCAACCTAGTTGCTATCTAAATTTCATTAGCGCACATGGTAATCTTCAAAATCTGTGTATCAGGTTTATCCATCTTATCTTGGAATCCCCGTCAGAAAAGTCTGCTATTCTGTGTAGTCCTGTATGAAGTAAACACTTTGTACGTTTCATATATTGGATTCCAGCGCGGGAGATCTGCATACTGGAGCACTCCAAATCTTTGTTCACTGTTGTAACCAAGAACCTGCTTCAGTTTCTTGGATTGTAGAATAGATGGTCACACTTGCATTTACGTGTACAAAACGAAAAGAAAAGTTATGACTATCCCGTCTGATGTAAATCAACACTTCCTGAAGGTACCTCTTGCTGCGCCATACTCTATCCTGCGTGTCCCTATACAATCCATCACACTCAAGTTCGGGCTTGGCATGATCACGCTGCCACAGAAACATTTTTCACCGGATCAGGCATGACGGCATTCCTGAAAGATTGTCCGTATAAAACTCAACTTGGGGAGAAAGTTACGGGAGCTATGCAAAGCATGCAAGGAATGCACAGCATCGGTCCTCGAAAATACACATCAAAGTGATTCGTTGCACTAACACGTTAAATCTAGCGCACTCTCCCCGGGAGATATATCATAAGCTTCTGTAATTCAGCTGCGCGTCAGTAGATGTGGCATTTGGATACCCATAAAGCGTTTAACGATATTTTTTGTGTAATTGTAAATGCATCCTTGCACACTACCCTTGCGCAGTCATGATGCAACAACAACAAGAGACAAACATTTAGCACAGAGATGTCAAAAGATGAATCTAGAAGCCAATGTTCCGGCACAGACGCACACGCTAGCGTACATAGTGTAGAGCCATAGCAGATTTATCTTGCGATCCTCTTAAAGATTGCGTGCTCCATCAATGAACTTATATGATCAAAACCAAAGAGCGCCGTGTACTGTATCCCCTTGTTGAAACTGAATGAATTGGCTTCAGATGCTGCTTGGGTGCAGAGGGGGATAAGTTCGATTCCGTGACGTCCCCAGATATGTCGGACCATGGCGTTTCCGATTCGACGACCACACATTTGGGAAAAACAATCCAATGTAACAACGGGATCGATTGGAGCGATGCATGAAAAACATTCGCATACATCAGAAGTCGCAAAATCTGTTCTGCTTTCTTTCACCAACTGCATCTGCTTCCATCGTACACACAGCTGGGTTTTGGTATACATGTACACGCAGTGCGCGAGCTTGCACTTATTGCCTTTGCTCGTAGTTATGCGCACCAGAGCCTCCCCCTTGCCGCGGCGGATCTCCAAGTTCACCCCAAGCCTTTCTGCCTTTTCTCGAGAGAATGAGTCCATGAACTCATTTGGTTCGACACCAATGACCTTCACCCCTGGCTTGTAGTACTTGAGATTAGGACCCGTGCTGCGATCCGACAACATCAGGCAATAGAACGTCTCAAGGATGCGTGTGAGAACTTTTGGGGCGATTAGAAAACTGGCAGTTTATTTGAGGATTGGTTAGTCGGTTTTCATTGATTGATGTGATCCGCGAGCCATCGTGTATTGTGACAATTCACAAGCCAGGGCACATGACAGTCCCACACTAGGGGCTTGATTCAGCAACCTAGAGCACATCATGCTGTGAATGTGCAACTGAACAACTCCTACAGGACGGTGGAACGATGGTTATAACGCACACGGGATGCGACCGTCAAGATACAATTTTCTAAATAAAACAAAAAACGCAATATGTTTCTGGGTTCGTTTTGTTTTGACTTATCCTTCTCTTTTTTGGGTTGGGTGTTTTTGCCTTTCTGGGGGATTTCTTATTCATCTGTGTTCATATCATATGATGGTGGGTTACTGTTTGAAAACAGCGCTATTGTCAGGATGGGCTCCCCTCCCTTGGGTATGGGTTGTGTGCCAGGATAAAACTGCACACAAAGTGAGTACACGAAAACCAAGTCATGCAACCTTTGGAGACGCGCACCCTATGCCGAGCTCCATCACATCCAGGGCGGTGCTGGGGATCCTTTCAAATAACAGCTGCTTGCGGGCCTGAGCATGTTCAAGTATTGAAACCTCCCATCAGATACAGAGAAATTCAACATTGCAGTTTTTGTGGTATAGTCTCTGCTGCTGTCTCGTGGGGCGGACAAGTGTAGCCAACAGTCAATCAAGCGCATTGGCGGTTCCCAATGGGAGAACCTTAACTCGGAGCCTTTAACTCTGAATTGAGGTTGATCTTCTATATCCCAACATACACTATCAGTACCATGCATTGAAAAACTGCAGCCATCAAGTCGCTGAGCAGCTTGAGTCAGAGAGCGTTCTGGATGAATTCTCAAACATTCCATCACATACCCAGTAGTCTGCCCAGGTGTGCATCATCCCATGGAAACGCTTGCAAACTTCAAAGGCTCCAACCGGCTCGTCCAACCAAGGGTTTACAATACTATCCGAGCCAAAGAAGCCAATGAGAGTTCTTGAAATCATTCCACTTGCGGTTCTAGGATAATAAACAAGTGAAACACCAAACAAGAAATGACACGTCCTACTAAACACGACTGCTAATCCGCTCAGAAAAGCACGGCTCATTATCATTAATGATTAACGACATACGATTATCAACAATATATGATTACAAACAGTATACAATATTGCAACAACTTGAAAAAGCGAACAAACGCATGGCTTTCTATCGGATTGAAGCGGGTGTATACCTTACGCCACAGTTGGTGCTCCTAGATATTCACGCGGGAAGGAGTGCCCACACCTATGGTATTTTGAATTGTTAGGTGTGCTCATTGTTCGGGTGTGGAAGACAGCTGCTAGCGATGCTCTTGACATCATATACTTCAAACTTGAGCAAGCCAAACATTATGCACTTGCGCTCTCGCACATTTCGCAGTCTTTCTGATAACTTTATGGCAGACTCGATGTGTTTTCGCGGTTCGTCACCTTCCAACTTGAAAAGGATCAGTGTAAACAGCATCCGATACACGGTTCCGCACCTCGATGAACGCCTCATAGTCGGCCATGCCTGTTTCCTGCAACCATGGCATGGACACTGCCCCCTTGAATAGCAGGACCTGGCGACATCTGTTGCATTGAGTTGGCATACACTTCCCTGGGTACACAAGCCCCTGGAGAAACATCATCAGCAGGAGACAAGCTCGATTTTGCAGTGATCAGTGTAGATCAGAATCATGCAATCAAGGAGGCGAACCGGGCATGCATGAGAATGGGGCAATCCATCCCAATTGCCGCTTCCTACAGAAATCATACAGAACATTTACGAACAGGACCAGTCTCCTAGATTGCTAGTATACGGCATCTGGATCATGACGAGACACGTTTCACATCATGCTGCGCATACGTGTTGATGAATAATAAACACATGCACATGCCGACCTGATAACCATGCCGACAATGACAACATGCTACAACACTTTGCAAGATTCAAGTCTTGAGCTTCGTACCCTTCGACAAAATCAGTGCTTGTTCCAAACAAATGAAAACTAGTACGCATGCTATATTGCTTATGCTTGGACATGACGCCTACTGCCATGGCACACAACGCCAGGCAAAGCGAGTCAAAGATGGAGCTGGCATCTTGGTGTGTGCATGCGATGTTGTGCAGACAGCGCACTGTCTGTTTCACGCGGATACGCTGGTATGAGTGAGTGATGACCCCCAGGACTATGAGGCTGTTGCTTGGATTCCACCAAAGGTGTGACATATTGAGTGTTTTTCACTCTTTGGCGACTTTGATGGTCAAAAGACAACTGTGGTGATTCCTGGATCCATCAGACAAAGGGCCTGGAGCTAGTGTTGACACTGGTACCGTCTGGTGAGAATGAATAAGCAATGCTGTTGGTCCTTAACTGCACGATGAGACACGTCGTATCAAACACACGATTGACTCACATGATTCTCCTTGGATGTGCATGATTTCGCATTCAATGTTTGCGAAATTGTGGAATCCAATGTGCGATTCAAACGGCATGTTCTTCCCACCCAGTCAGTAGGGGTGATAGACAAACAAATACGTAATGGATGATGAGCCCTACTTTGTGGACGCCAAATCATGTGGACGAAAATGATCTACTATACGTTGAATTTGGAAAAAAAAGTGTGTGGTGTCAAGAACACACGTCCAGATACAGTGCGCAGAGTCAGAGGGTGCGTATTCCCCGCCCAGCAGATTCTGCTGGTGAGGAGTGACACAGACAACGCCTGGTATGCACCTCATCTCAATTGGGCACTCGCCTACATGCTCGTACAAGTCGCTTCATAGGCACCGAGGACAATTAGTGCATTGATAGGCGTATCTACAAGAACAGATTTGCAGACAAATACGCCCTTCATATTCATGTTTTGTACTAGAACTCGGGTTCAATCATTCCTGACGTACCATGCAAGTCGCGCCAAGCTCTCGGTACCAGGCAAAGTGGTCCAGTCCTCCAGCAACAACCTGACTTCTCCAGACATGCTCAAAATCAACTTTGAATGTGTTTCTGAATAGTACGTTGCGTGGATGATCCCAAATGGCATCGCCCCCTCTGATGTTGAAAAATGAATGTGATTTATGTATCTTCACAAGAACATCTTGCTAAACATTTGTTGATCGCCGAATTCACAGCAGCATCGCTCGCAAATGCCGTGCATTTATCGGGTACACCAATCAAGATAGGTGTGCGCCTAGAGTGGGCACGCTTTAGAACATCTTTTGAACAATACAGATCAACGCGCGGTCGATTTGGTTCTTGGAGTGATCCCCCGTCCCCCTTGGTTGAATGGTCAAGTCATCAGACAAAGCAGATACCTCCAATATTGGGGATTAAACCCTATGGTTCAATAATAATAAACTCGACACAGCACCAAAATAGGCATACAGGGTCTCTACAGCTGATATGTACATGCGTACGGGGAGATGTTCTGCACCGCAATGTTTGATGAAAGACATGTTTGGTGAAAGACATGTCAACATCTAACCCGTTCAACAGTTGTGCTATCAGAGCATGTTGCATTGCATGAGACCAAGGTACTTTCCAATGCATACCGGAGGCGGCATCAACACAGTATATCCTCCCATAACCGCAGCACATCGTGCACAGTTACATAAGATGCCAACACCTCCTGCAGTCTGCGATACGAGCACAGCATACTGTCAGCACAGGCTGGGAAACGGTCAATGAATATAATGACAAGGAATTACATGACAAGGAAATACATGACAAGGATGCCTATTGATACAAACCACATTTTGATATCATCAAGTTAACAAGAAGAGCAGACATATTGGCTGAGAATAAAAAGCATATATAGAAGCGATGTACATGGGACAAATACCATTAACATGTCAACTGCTTCATGCTCAAATTTTGTTGCGTAGTCATTGGGAAATATCCTTGCAGCTTTGCAATTTGTCACTGGTGGGTAGTTTGTTCATATTCACAAACAATGCGCACTGGAGATCATAAATATGATGCACACTAACCATCAAGTGTCGCCGGCTTGTCTGCATATCCAGTGTGGCTCGGCAATTCGTGGAATCCTCAAATCGTGACATAGGTAACAGGCTTGCCGGAAGCTTAGGGATGTACCGCGCCCGCTTCCGGTTCGTGATGGCATACACACGCTTCATATGCATACCTCTGCATATCTGTAAGGGAAACCGAGAGAGAACATGGACAGAAGACTGAGCAAGTGATCCAAAATAACAAAGCTGAAATTGCGTTCACTTCTCGCATCTACAGTTCACAGACGTATATTCCACCCGCCTGCTCTTCCGACGGATTGATGAGAGCGAGCAAATAGACCCTGGTGTCGAAGGTTTGGTGATGATAACATGAACATTAACAGGTAATACAAATGTCCCCGATTACTTTCATGCAGATGGTTTAAATTCGAACGTGTATGGTTTACGGAGTATGTGTACAAGCTACTCAGGTCATCTGTGAGGTGCAATTCCACCATTTCTGAGCCGCGTTCATACTTGAAAAGCCTGCAGGTGTATGCGTTGTGCACAGAGAGGCTGCCGTTGATGGACACTCCATCGCTTGGATCCACGAATGTGCATTCGTGTCGGCGTGAAGCTCTGGTGATCGTTGGTCTTCCGCCGTGACACGGCGCCTACTGTCCGCCACCTCGGGAAACTTGCTTCTGGATTTGGCTGGTCGCGGAATCGGCTCAATTATTTATCATCAAACAGGAAAATTCTGTACGCATCGTGGGCAAAGTGTATTGATTTTCACCATCGGTAATAAGAAAATGCTCCTTCAGATAGCCAGTGTAGAAGTGCGCCAAACTCACCACCGGTTGCATTACTTCCGGATGTGTGTGACTTGCAATCCATAATAACGGTCCAATAAGTTGCCTGAATGGAATGCTTGATTCAGGCACATAGATCGAATTTTGCAGGTCCAAATTTGCAGTCATGGGCGTTTAAACAGGCTTGCAATCCAAAACGCCTTGGTCGATAGCCAACTGCGATATTTGACGCTCTTGGTCCAAGCAGATGGTATTTATGCGCGCGTCATCCTCACGGATTATTTGTGACATCCCCAAGTAGCTTCACATCCATAAAAGTGTCAACATTGGTCCTCGACCGAAATGTTGGCAGCAAATATGAAAATGGACTTTTTCGGACCAGGTCCGAAAAAAACACGCATGATCGTCGACGTGCACCAAGAGAAGGAATCTTGAGATTTGTAATAAATGTATGGGTGAGCAGTGCATATGCACAAGTCTAGATCAAATTGCAATATGCTTTGATGATACAATAGATACCAGTCATAAGCTGCTTGATTTAGGTTGTATATCAATTCGTGTAATTTGGCAAATCGATGTCCCCACATGTGTTTGTACCCCACTAAAGAAAGTACCCACATTTCGTGTTCCACAGCAAAGTTGGGGAATGTTGTCTTCACATCCAATCGATTCAAGTGAATCTTGTGGCGAAATGTCAAGGACACTAAAATCATAAGCTTGTAATCACACACAACTATAGCGTGCTTCTAGCAAAGAAAAAAAGTACTCCCGGTGTTTCCGGAAAGTCTCTCACAGCCCGTCTCGCACTAAATCTGTCGATAGTGTTATCCATACACCATTTCAATGCATATACAAACATTGTTGTAATTGCAGTTACACTTGGTGGTAGGCAAGGTGCTATGCAAACGATCGCCTTTTTCTCGATTTAAGATTCCATTACTTCATTATCGGCATCCCGTTATTTCTTCGATTTAGGCCACAATATCAAGAATTTGAGGCATGGTAAAAAACTGTTGAACCACCGATTCACTCATGGTGGTTGTTTAGGCGGTCAATATGATCACTCGCTAATCGAAGATGATCCGCCAGCCAGCATGGCTTCAAATTGCGTGATTGTCAGCCGAGGCAATTCAATGTCGGGACTATGATATGGTCAGATTTTGAATTGAACACTTTCGATAATGTTATGGCGGCAATCATTGGTGGAGAGGGAGAGGGAAGCCAGATACCACTGAAAGGCACGTCAAGATGTCATGGCCCCTTACGCGAAGGTGGTTAATCAATTCCATACATCACCTCTTTGTTTTTGGTATGCAAGGCATCGATGGATGCAATCACACAACCATCCGCCATTCCATATTTTCTTGCTGCCGTGATAGGGCAAAAAATTTCAGCACGCAGCCCCTCCATTATATGCTATAAAACGTGCAAATATGTCCGACACACTGTTCGCACAAAGAGACAATAAAACATATAATTGCGTCATCATCCAAGCACCCTTCACGAACTTTGCCGTGTGCACCTTAAGCATGGAAACTCATGATTCTCATCGTCGTACTATGCAGAGTGGGTCTTGAGCATTGCGACACCGTCACCCGGACATGTTTGCGGAAAATGGTTGTGCTTTGCGAACAAAGTGGTCAATGAACGAAGCATCATCCAACTTCGGGTCTGCTTATGCATACTCTCGTATCGATAATTTGGTAGTGTTGCAGTCGCCATTTTCTGTTCGGTCACGGCAAGTTCGGCTA
>NHOP01000312.1:0-16547 GCA_018697155.1 Pyramimonas parkeae | reverse complement strand
ATGCTACATACCTTGAGTACTGTAACTCCTAGATGCAATACGGAGTAAATGCTATCGCATATTACTCGGCTCTATTGGACATTTCTAGTACGATGACAGGACGTCATGTGATCCCACGCAATTGTTGGATGGGAGCCTGCTTATCGGAGGCCAATGAACTACCACCTCTTGCACAGGGGAGGAGTGTGGATGTCAACGGAGAAAGTTTCCACCGCAACCAGAGTAGCCTGCAGGTTGTGCATTGGAAAATTCGATCGATGTCCATGTTGGTTGGACTTGCGAGTTGCACCCTTCCCAAAAGAGTTTTTGGCCTTAGGCACTTGCATTGTGCTGGTTCGCACACCCATGTCTAGAGGTTCCACCTAGGACAAGTTGCCTCTTGCGATACGTAGATCGTTTGGATATGTGCACGGTTAGTGTAGGGCATTCCGGGAACCGGTGATAAACAAGGGGATCCTCACAAAAGGGACTCGGATGTTTGTCCGCATATATCACAAAAGCTTTGTCCAGGGCATTTGTGACATCAATAGCCGCAAGAGCATGATAAGTGTCATAAAGCACGTGGCACACATGCTCATGATATGAGTATTTCGCTGATTTTTCGAAGGTAGCATCATCCGACATATGCTAAGTTTTTACAAGGTTTCTGTAGGGTGAGTTTTTACATGTCGCACCTATGATTGTTGCAGCAACCATGTGCGTGTTGCGTGGACATGCGGTTGAACTGCATTCACAGCGAATACATATCATCGAACAAAACAGGCGGTCCATTTTTCCAACCCGTGTTTTGGACATGAATTCCTACGGGACCGCAACTCTGCCCATGGTACCATAGTACGGTGTGCCAAGGACTTCTAATATGTCCTTGTACGCACCCCTGTCGTCTTTACTCCTAGCATGCTACTTGAGCACAACTTTCAATTTCTTCCACCTAATTACAGTGGATAAAACAATTAAGAGTATAGTTGCCCATCGATGTGAGAACAACCTCCTAGGCTCCAACTCACGTGCTTCGACTTGTCCTTTGTCTCATCATTCTTCGGGAGATCCTTGAAAACGGCAGGCACTAGATCCGGATCTCGTGCACTCAAACGGACCCGAACAGCTTCACAGTTGTTCTGTGATCGTACTAGAATATAGCATAGTACTACCTAGTAAAAGCTGCTAGCCACTTAGTTTGAATGGTATAGGCTCAATATGAATAGAACAAGTACTCGATTACATGAGGTAGTATGATCGATTATAGACCGTACAATCGCCAGTATAAAAGTCGTAGAGATAAAATATTCTTTCACTTGAGTATACGCTAGCATACCCAGCCTCCAATTTTAATATCAACAATATTCGAATTATCACAGGTTATGGGCCCACTGCACTTCCACTGCGTTGTTCACCGTCATTATTTGATGCATGCTGTCCTCAAGAAATACCGCATCATGTTCTTGTTTGCCCTACCTTATCCCTCAAAGAAACACTCTCTCTTTTTGTAGCTCTAGGTCGTTGACAACAAAGCTGTCTTGCGCCGCATCTGAAGTGTGCTCCGAGGGATAACATGAGCTAGGTCCTTCTTAGAGTTGTCCTCACGCACATGAGTGATCGTGACACGAGGAGTAGGAAAAGAAGAAGAATGATCCGTCGAAAAGCCCTCATGCACGAGTCTGCGCGTCGTCGCCAAGGAACCAAGCAAGCCCAAGCCGGACGAGCAAGTTCTGATGCAGTCTTGGTAAAACAAGACAGATCATGCAATCTCCAAGCCGTTGGGGACTTCAACTAGATATCCTCAACGCAAAGTGCGTGCGTAGACACTATGCAATGTGTGTGAAAACAGCCACAACATCGTACACTAGGCCCGTAACATGCAAACCAGATAACGGTAAGATATTACGGTAGATACATGCTAGTGAGGAAGACAACGATGATCCAGCCTGATTAAGTGTCGGCGGGATCAATCTACGTGTCACGTCTTATCTTTTAGATTCATCTATCCTTTTCCATTTATTGATGACTCATGACATATTAGGTAATCGCTATTGTCATTAACTGCTATCAATCTGTGTCAATTACCGTGAGTGCTCTCGCATGAGGTGATTGCTGTGAACGCCGCTTGCTTTTGTGCTTCGTGCATCGTCAATATCCGATATAGATTTCCAGAGCGCATTTCAGATGATTTTCAAGATTCGCTACCTGTCTCAAGATGCGGCATTTGCTCCCATGATATCCTGTGAAGGGGGAAAAATACAGAAAAACATGCAGTCAGCAAGGTTCACATAGCTACGTGTAAGGGATTTGGATTGATGGATGTAGGGAAACGGGCAAGACTGACGGCACTTAATTGGCAAAACGATTCGGCTCGTTGGCACCCGAGCCCTCCTAATGATGCAGATGAAAACTGTAACAACGTTCCAGTTGTATACGTCCGAAATCCCTACCACGCAGGATTTGAAGCTGGGAGGCCAACCGCGGCGCCCAAACCTATAAGCATAGATAATTGAAGGTGCATTTCGGATTCACCCAAAGCATTTTGGATATCGTTGTGTGCAAATCAACGTAGAATCCGGTTCTAGGGGTAAAACATCTGCTCTCATCAAGCAACTTTAGCGGTGTAATTTTTCGATTTTGGGTTTTTCTTTTTCGGTTTGCCTGCCTCGCCGACCATGTAGACGAGACTAATTCAGACATGCAAAACAAGGCCTAGCAGAGCGCATGAACCTTGTTGCTTGCGGAAATTCGTAAAGGCGTCCAGAGGTGAAGCGTGCATTATTCACAGTCTCCGTGAAGAAAGTATACGTCCACGAGCTGCGCGCGTTGATCAAAGCGTTCAAGTTGCTACAGTTCGGTATGAGCCCTTGCGATCGTGGTTGACTTGGATTGGTTGTGTTGTTCTGTGTGGGTGTATTGTTCCGATTGACATCTACATATCCCAGCATGCCCGAGCATTTCCCGATTGTTTGTCTTTCGTATACAGCGCTTGTATGCCAATGTGTGTACGTGTTGTTTATGGCGTTTCGTGTAGGTTTGCTGCATGCTGTCCTGCTGGACAACTAGACAAGTCGTTCAGGCCTTCGTGTTAAATCCGTTGGCAGTTGTCATGTTTCACTCTTGTGATTGAGGCTCTGTTGCGGGTGGTTCATTTTGGAAAACGATATCGTCGTTTTGCATAGCATCTTCTACATACCTTCGACGTCCAAGGTATTTCGGTTTTAAGTGGTCCAAGTGATCAGTTATAGTTGAAACGCTTCCAGATTCGTTTCATTTGTCCTGAAAACAGTGCATGACAGATTATTGCAGTATGTATATCCCACCGTTGATGATCTACTTATGAACATCAGGTATTTGGAAATATATATGAAACCAAAGATGGATAAAGTTGTGTTCTTCTCAGTGTGACAGGTGTTTTGTTGCCTTTCTGCGCTTCTACTGAAACTGGTTCGTTGCACTACTCTACTGCTTTGAACTCCTCGAATAACCGAATACCGTTTCTAGATCAACCGTAATTGCAGTACTATCCGATAAGCATTTCAGCACACTCAACCTCTGTGCTGAATTTAACACAGCGTGTATTGGAAAAGATGGTTCAAGGTATCAAATAGAGTTTTGTTGGGCCCAGCACTTCGATGTTTTCACGTTAATGATCATGATCAAGTTGTGACCTGTTCGTTCCCGAGACAGGCACGCTCCTCCACTACAACCACGATGCAAGATACACACATGTGGCTCCATGAAAAAGTACCCGTAGTTGACCTGTAGCATGCAGGTTCAGTTCCCTAGCATACACCCTGTATCAAAGGTTGATATTTTCAGATTCTCATGGCTGCACATCAAAACCAATGGTTAAAACATTGGAGCACTCTCAAATTGATATCCGGTGTACAGACTTCTGCTTATGCTGCACGCTTAGCATGGGTGATATAGCCAACTTTTTGTGAGGCCGACCTCGGAAGGGAATAGGATGAGTTTTTCTGATCTTATCGCAAGGCTTCTTACCAGTCATGGAAGGGTTATGGCCCACCAGACTTACATTCGCGATCTTTGGAAGCTGCTAGAAAGATATTGCAATTCGATGGATGAAATGCTTAGTACCAGCATATGTATGGTTGATTGCTGGAGCTGATGAGGGGTTTTAGTTGATAAGCGATGTACCAAGACCACCTGAAATTTGGTTTTCTAGGGAGAGCATGGCATGACGCTCGACATTACCATGTCGCCTTCACAGCACAGCACACGCAGAAGAATTTGTAGAAGCAGCTTATCTGGAACACCTTCTGTTGGACTCAGGAAAGTGCTCTTTTTGGTACGACAAACACACTGGCATATCATATATGAACTACACAAGACCTGACAGCATACTGAGCCAATTCATTAATGGTCCATGTGTTTCTGCACATGCATGTGATTTGGCAACATGAGCTCATATGGAGACCAACCATATGCTGCTTTTTCATTTTTTTGTGCTGCGGAACGCAAACACTCCTAGGTTCGCACACGATATGCATCCGTTTTTGATCGACGACTGTCTCTGTCCGGGCGCACTGATTTTGATACTCATCTTCTTATGTTTAGAAGGTTCATGGTTGGGGCGCTTGGCATATCTTCCCCGCCCATTGGTCATGGGTCGAGCTACTGTAAGCGATATGCATGTATTTATTTGTATGCATGTTGTCTTTTCCTAGCGTGCTGTCAGATGATGCGTTATATCTGCCAATCGTAGTTGTGTATCACTTGCTTGAGTGTCCACTTGTTTGTTGCTTTCCCAACAGGTGGACTTGTGAGAAGTCGGCCATGAGCCCCCTTGCTATACAGGAGGCAACATGCGACCCAGGGCAGGTGCCTCAACGCCAGAGCAGACCCACCATCTTTTCTGTGACCACCCTGCCGGACTCGTTCGTATCGCCTACAAGCTCTCAGGTGATAATTGTCATATTTCCTAATTTCATTGGCATGGCATGAAGTGATTTTGAACAGACTTCAGCAAAGCAATCCTGACCACGTGTAAGACAAAGTTTTTGGGAATCGGCGATTCCAGCACCCTGCTTGAGTATCTGAGTGACAATGAATGTTTGGACTTTTTTCGAGTTGGCACTGTCTGGATTTATGGTATGTCGTTCTTACTGTGCGCCTTGCTCGTTGGATAGATATTTGGTCCAAGCAGCAGGTTGTTCAAAAGACACACTGTTTGGTGCTCAAGAATCGAGCTCGTCATTGGGGTTGCAATAATCACACAGCAACCCACAGGCTATCTCACCTGATGTGCGTTCTGCGCCAGAAACAGCAGCGTTGAATCCTTTCGTCTGGCTGCAAACTAACCAAGCGAACGGACAAAGCTTCGGTGGCACTGGTCGGAGTGGTTGCTGACGGAACAGGGAGGAGAGATTGGTCTCCATGAAACACTGAAACTACGCCAGATGTACACATGTTGCTCCAAGAAATGTGTGTGTGTAGGTATGGCGTCGTCTGGGACTTTGTTGGTCCTCGATTGTGTGTTTATAGCAAATATCTTCTTCTCGATCCAAGGTCAGGCCTGATCCACAATCCTTGATAGTTTTACAAAAACGGAACTGCATCGTGAACGGGCAAGCACAAGACGATCACTCATAATCGAAAAACAACTGCTGCAGCCAACCCCCCCCCCACCCCCAAATTGCGGGTGGGGCAACGGCGCGCGGTACCTCCACACACATGCACTGACTCTGAACGCATGGCGTCTCGACATAGCAAGCAAGTTTTGCAGATCATTGCGGCGTGGAGGAACCCCACAAGCGGTGCTCGGACTTATATCCTGCTCCATCGATGATGTAGTTCAACGAATAGGGATACGGGCAGTGGACACCATAGGCGCATGGTTGCTTGGGGTGCTCTTCTTTCCCTCTTACTGGCATTAAACTGTATTTTTTTTTTCTTTGCGTGATGTACCTAGCATCGCACCTGACTGAGTCATGCTTTGAGAAATTATTTCATAAGTTCAAACTCACTCGCGAACATTTCAGGTCCAGATTGTGACGGGAGCAGGGACTCACTTTACCTCTCTTCCTTCTATCCAGACCACCTTTTTACTCCGCCTGCAGTTTGGGCAGATTTGCAGCACACTTTTCGCATCACATATGCGTAGAATCTCAGTTATACACGAGGTTGACGAGACTTCAGGCCTTTTGTGAAGCTTGTCTTCTTTATCGTATTGAATGTGTACGATAAAGAAGACCTTTCAAAAATTCATCACGTGACCATTTATTGTTTTGTCCTGGGTGAGTGGGCGAAGTTTCGAGCCCCTTGGTAGGTAGTCCTACCCTATTCACATATACCCTCCTACACAGCTATTTGCGTCAGGTAGTTGCAAGGAAGATGTTGCGGGCGTTGCCGAACCCACCATGCTTTTGTGAACGTCAACAAGCTCCCTGCTCACACCGAGCCATGCCTTGTTGTGTCCGAGTGGGTGCAGGTGCTCCTGCAGACGCGACCCGTGTCCGCCGCGCGCACCGCGCAGCCGCCTCGCCCCCTCTCATCCTCTGCAGTCTCGAACCTAGCCCGGTCATCCTCCCGGGCGCATAGGCCGGCCAGTGCCCATCCGCCCAGCCGCTTGGAGTGTGGGCGCGCTGCTGGTCTGACTGGCGGAGCAGGCGGGGGGGGTGCGCGACCAAACACGGCGCGCGCGCTTGCACACGTCCCTGGGCTCAGTGCAACCCAGGTGAAGGCCAGGCAACCAGGCTCAACTGGGGCTCTCCGCTGGTTTCGCGACACCTACATGTTGAACTTTTCTTCGTTGTTTATGTTCCTTAGAATCGATAACGTATTCGAAAGGATTTCTGTGGTGTTTCTTGAGACCTCTGCTTGCTGTGAACGATCAAAAATTGCATGCGAAAAGCCAAGGGAAGCAGTCCGGCGCCTCTGCTCAGCAGCCTCAGTCTTGGACGCATCCCGAAATAGCCAGCGACCTTAGTTGCCTGGGCTCAATTGTGATGGACGTGAGCGGACCCAATCGAGAAGTGTCAATGAGTGCCTCAAAGTGCAACTTCGCCATGCTGTGGGTTCGTATGCGGGGGCCAAGACACTTCCATGTTGGAGGATGCGCTTGTTCACTCGCAGCATGCGACGATATATGATGCTGCGCTGCCAGAGAGGCACAGGGATCCATGGATTGGGGCACTTGGAAGGAGTGCAAATCTGGATGAATCGCCCATGTTCTCCATGCACGACTCCTGCACTCTGTGTCTTTTTTCTATCGCCAAGGCGCTCGTAGGGACCACAACTTTACAACGCCTGTTGAGCAGCAGGAAATCCATGCATATGCGGTCTTCTTGCCCTCAACCATGTCAGTTGGCCTAGCTGTTTGGGCGTCCGCTCAACAAGATGCTTGCCTGAGACCAAGCCCCGACCTGAGTAGGTGTTGCCTTGGCCAATTATTTATCGAAGGCCATGCGGGCTGGCGGCTCAATGGCGGATAGCAAGTGAGTGATTGCAGCAATGCTCCGAACAACTGATTGTCCAACATTTGATTCTTTTTGTTCATTTGCCCCCGCCCCATGTCTTCGAACGCTAAACAGGAGTCCCGCGATGTCGTTTGCGTTGTGATGTAGCATTTGCAACGATGGGCTTGCTTGGCGCGTTGACAACGTTCCACTCTGCCCCCCCAGGCGTGGGCGCGCAATTCAGCACCCTTGACTGTGGAAATCTGCCAAGACTGCGAGCCGGGACTGGCGCCGTACACGCCCAAGGAGACCAAGAGACTGTACCAGCAAATGAGCAGAACAGCGCCCGAGACTCCGTGCTCATTGGGCACAGAGGCGTTTGCAGATGATGCTCCAGACTCTGAGCCAATCGCAGAATCTGCTCAACCGGTAGAATCCGTCACGCCAAAGCAGCCTGTGCACGAGCTTTCCATCGCAGCCACAGGTTGGACCTTTTGTTACATCATACGAAGAAATTGGTATGATTTGCGGATTTGCTCTCGAAGCGCGCGCCATTTGGTTGTGTTCCTGACTGCAGCGCAAGCAAGACTCGACCTGTTGGCATCGCCTGCTGAGGATGGTGGAGATTCTCTGGAGGCGGTTTACATGCTGCCGAATTACTGTTTGGGTGAGCTCGAGGTGGCGAGTGGCGATGGCACGCTACAAGCAGGGTGCTATCTATTGCCTGACATGAGCAGCCAGCCACTGTGCCCCAAAGTAATTAAACTTTGTGTGTTTTGTGCAGACGCGGATCACGACGTCCCGCGTTGCCATAGTCCTATCGCTCACCCCCACCGGCCTCGCGCTCACTCTCCCAGCTCCAGGACAGAGCGCTTGCAGGGTTCTACGCCATCCGCAATCTTTGCCCGGTTCTCCTCCGCACAATTTGATCGCATGCACGTCCAGGGCACGAGCGTGAGCCGCGGCAATGCCGTAGGAGATGCAGGACGCAGGGGGCTTCTGTGCAAAAGTTCAAAGGAGCTTGAGAGCCCCAAACCGAGTAGGTCGCCAAAAAAGTGCCGCTCGGGTGCGTTCGAGAGACAGACTGGATCTGATTTTCTTGTGTGTTCAAATACGTGTGTTTTCAAGCACCATGAGAACACAACAATCGATTGTTGTTTGTGAGAGAGCAATGGCGCCAGGGCGGGCGCAAAGGCACTTGGGATATGTGCTCAACGGAATGCGCACGCTGCAGAATAGGTCGACTACTGAGGTCACAGGCTACATCGATTGTTTCTGGAGCTGGACCCGAACAAATCTATTGCCAGTGCTTTGGTTTAGATCATGTTTTCACAAGTATGTAGTGAAGATTTCTACGAGGCGCTTCAAGATATCTGTTGTGATGCAATCACAACTTTGTGCGACCATGCCTACAGTGGTTTTGTGATTCCAAGCCACACACAGGGAACAGGTTTGAGAATGAAGAACGAGTTGCAATGCCACAGTAACTCAACCAGCCTACGGCCTGGTTACAACCGTTGATTGCACGAGTGCGCAATCCGTCCACGTTGCTTTGAATATTTGCAGGATTTCTCTTGTTTGTCGACGTCAGAGCGAGCCGTGTACACATACCACATGTGCGCCATGCTTGGGAAATAGTACGCCTTTCAACACTTACATGTGCTGAGCTCTTTGAGGTCAAACGTTGGACAGCCCTACGAGCGCCTGCTATGGTTGTGGGTTAGACGAGCTTGCTGGTTCACTCTGACCCGCCTCCCGTGCCCGGCTGCTGAGCCCTTCAGCAGGGCGTGCGTTTCTGTTCAAACATAGTCCCCGGCTTCCAGAGGACTGGAACAAGGTACATGAAGACCAATTACATCCAATCCCTCGACATGCTTGGCGTTGATTATACAGATGCAGCATGCCAGGCCTGACGCATGACTGTCTGGGAAGCTGGGCACACAAGAACGGATGCAAGGGTGCAGTCACTAACTCTACGCCAGCTTGTCCGGCATCATGAATCTTGATGCAGGTCGCGCGCACAGGATTCGCGAGAGCGCCCCGCTGCTGCTCATCAACTACAACAAGAGCCAGGGGGTGCCTCCAGGCTACGCGGAGTCTGAGAAGGTCCCCAAGCACTCAGCTGCCTCCCCGCTGATTTCCGAGTACAGCCTTGGCGGTGGCAGCATGAGCAACCGGCACAGCAACCATGACGCCGCCGACTCGCACCAGGTGGTCGATTCCTTTGTTTCCATATCACCTTTTGTGATACCGCGTTGGTGAATGCAATGTATGCGTTTTGTAAAGAGTGTTGTTTTTTCACTGGCTCGCCAGCACTCCCTCTGACGGTGTTGAGGTCGGAGGGATCGCGTCACCTGCCAGCGCTGTTGCTAGCGGTTGAACTGGCCAAGCGTGTCCATGCTTTTGTGCTCAGATTCACCAGGTGGATATATTGCAGGCTGGGATGTGGTACTGATGCCCCACAATCACTACACAATCGTACATATGCGTTTCCCCAAAAAGAAACACTCAACATTAGCAAAGGAATAAGCAAATAATCAAAACACAAGCAAGCGGATCTTACGTGAACAAAACGTGAAAACCATGTTTCAGTTCGGCGCGATGTGCTCAGAAGCACATCCCTCCCTGCAATCTCTGTACCGGTGGTTTAGCCTATTCTTGCAACAAGACGGCCATGATTGATTGCATCGCAACAGCACACCAGATATTCTATTTTCGCAATTTTTGTATGTTTGGGCCTCTTAACCCGACTTCAATTTTGATCGGGCTCTTGTTCAAATATTGATCGTTGACCAACGATGTGCGGAGAATGTTTTTCGCAAGGAGAGCTCCACGCGCGAATCCGGAGGTGTGATCTGAGACGTCCCGTTGCCAATGCTGATGTCGCTTACTGGAGGATCATCGCGGCTTGGCAGGTGCAATCAAGGCAATTGCAGCCCGTGTCAATGGATGCGACGTCCAACGCGCGCAGAAAATGCCTGAGGGACAACCACAAGGTCAACAGAAGGTACTCTGCCGGCGGCGGAGGTTTGGGGTTTACCCGCATACAAAAACCATCTGCTCAACCTGCTTCACAATCAGCATGCTCAGTTGTACGCTCCATTCCTCCAAATCTGATACGCATTTGGTTTTGTGGTTGAATTCAGAACCTCGCAATTTTGTATTGCCTGATTTGTGGAAGGATCCAAGCCCACGCCATTGCAGACACGCTTCGTACAACTATTCGCAAAATGATTGCCACACATCACACCCTGTAAGTCGCACGATGAATAATGTGTATGTGAGCCCAGATATAGCAAGCGACACTTCCTAGAAGCAAAAGGTCCTGACAAGAAATGTGCCTTTCGTTTGCATGGTGCAGGATTTCCATCCAATAGAGTCTTCCATGTCGCAGAACTTGCATGCGCAACCACAACCGAATGACAAGAGAGGGATGTCTGCCTCCGGCCAGAGGAGAAGAAACCCACTTTACCGCAGCTCCCAATCACCCCATTTCCAGTCCAAGGTGACCCAAATTAATCTAAAGTTCACCCCAAATAGATACAGGTGCGTTCTGCCAAGCTCCATTGCAAATTTGAATCCACAGACACTCGCATGCGTTTGTTACACATGAGAATCTAGATTGCAGCACTCAACATAGATTCGCTATGGCACCTGTTTTGCCTCTATTGGTACTTTGTTCACAATATGTGTTCCATGATTCAACGCTGCTGCAATCTTGGGCACGTAATTCATTTGTATGGCGGATGTTTCATGCGAAAGATTTTGCAGCTCAAGTACTGGGTCATGCGTGCATTTGTGAATATTTTACAGCAAGGACTTCACGAATACTAGCCGCATCTTCAACTCTTTCCAACACAATGTCATCTGGGGTCGCAAGTCTCAAGGCACATCCAATGGTCTCTCCATCAACGAGGAAGCTTGGCGCAATCCCACTGTGCTCCTGGAGACTAGGGGCTGCTTTGTTGGGAGAAGCGGGGTGTTGGTGGAGGCACACGATGACTCCGCAGACAGGGCACAGGCGCATCATGTCACTACCCACATGACACACCCCGAGACCGTGACTCATATTGGGAGCCCGGTTCAATCTCCACGTGATACTGCAGGTATTTTGTGATTATTAACCTTATCATCGATATCAAATGGGGTGACCCGAGAGGTCCTTCGCTATGTCAGAAATGGAATTTTTGGTCTTAAAAGAAGCGGGATGCAGATCAACGGCAGGCAATGTCCACAAGCAGTGTGTTGTTCGCAGTGAAGAAAAGAATGCGGATTTAGTTGAATTGTTGTTTGTTTTTCAAAGATTGGTTTGATGAATGTATTTTCTGGATATGTGTTTCATATGTGTCTGTGGGTGCCTAGCAAGTTGATGGTGGGAATATGGCAGGTGCGCCTGCTCTGGTTGCGCATTCACAATCCGTTCGCTTATACTCTGCTCCAATATCACGTCACTCTCGGGACACCCAACAGTATGTCATGGCGATGAAGGAAAATCGCAGGATGTGTCGTGGATACGTGCAAGATCCGGCCTTCGGTACAAAAATAGCGCCAACATTTTCCAGCTCTGAGCGAGGGGCATGGCAGCAGAACAGCAAGCGAACGCAAGGGGTTAATGATGGGGTCGTCTTATCAACGCCCTTAATGGTGTCAGATCATGTCAGTGCCTGGGGTGCTGAAGACATAGGAACACAACTAGGGGGTTCAATGCTAGCAGCGGAGGGTGAGGAAGATCTTTTGCACTTCATGGACAATTTGGCAGAATTGAGATAGCCGGCAGTCGTTTAGACATTCAAAGGGTTCCCCGTTATTTCTCACCACTCTGGACGATGTTGCATTTTCATGAGAAGAGTCGAGCGTGTTGCTCAACATCACACCGTTGTACGCACATTGATTTCAATGTGGTGCCACATCATAACGAGCGTAGACGAATGCGCATTTCCTTCACTTGAGAATCCAAATGCAAGGTCAAGGATTCTTGAGTCGAAGTGGAATTGCCATTGTTTTGCGAGCAAAGTCTATCCCAAGTAAATCTCCCTGCCAGGAGCTTTCAGTCTGTGGTGAACCTCGAAATATGACGGTCTTGCAAGGGCAGGAATGGAAGAATGCTTTGTTAGAATCAGTTGTGCTTTTCAACCAATAAGCCCATAGATATCATTGTCGTGCTCTTAGCAAACTTTCTGGATGACAATGGTTGAGTGAGGGTGGAATACTAGATGCAGTAATACGCAATATCATCGATCACCTTTAAAGCAGGTCGTTGGGAACCCACATGGTCCCACAGTTCTCAACTGCTTACTTGTGATAATGCGCCGCATATCAATGAACCTGAGTGTGTTCTAATGATATATTTCAAGCTTTCACCTCTTGTCAGAGTGCAAGAAATATTCAGCTCACTTTAGCCGCAGCTTAATTCAGAGAACCTGTAAAATCTACAACGGGTAAGTGCTTCTCATTATTGGTGGTGTGGAGGATTTGGGAGAATCCACCTAGTGACTCTTGCCTCGCGCAAGGAACATCTCCGAGGAGAGCTATCGAACATCAAAACTGAAACTTCGCCTAGATTCTGAACTCCGTACGGTCCTGGAGCCGAACTGGCCTGCCAACGTGGGTAACAATATGTTACATCTGTCAATGTCCCGCACATATGTAAGAGTGATTCTCCGAAACCGAACAACACTGTTGCAGGACAGTCCTCGAGGTTTAATCGTTGAACGACCACGCACGCTAATCGCTCGCTTCCAGATACATCTTTGATCCAAACACATGACAACCTTGGTCATTAATACGCGCTTGGCGCAACATTTTAATGCACCTGTGCCCAAGAGGTCTAACACTGTCACATTGTACCAGGGTATCACCGATAGAGTACTTCAAGCATATGCGCAGATCAACACCATTTAAATGACATTCTCTGGGTCACAGTACCATTTCCCTGGCAAAAATGAGAGGCTAAACAAATATTCCTTACCAGCCACATAAACGAGCATGCACTACGTTCGTCACGTAGTTGCGGATATGCACATGGATGTCAAGTTACATTCCAACATTAAATGAATTACTCAAACTCCCATCCTCCGGCATCGCACCATGTCCAAGCATATTTTGCTCCGCTGTCGCGCAGCGATACCGAACGGTAGAGGATACCTGTTCAAATTCTTGTTCAAAAGTTGCGAAACATTGGGAGAACCAGGCACTGTTCAATTGTTGTGCAAAGATTATTGGCAGCCGTTGTCGCCCACGAAATCTCGGTGAGCATCCTGGGCCTGCCACACAGGCACATGTGACTTGGTGTCTCAATAGCATCAATACAGTACCAGTCATACTATACACACCTGTTTACTCTTCCGACCATGATGTGCTCAATTTGCAAGACAGCACTACAATCAATCAACTCAAAGTGGCATCATCTTCAGAAAATCATCTCCGAGCTGGATTCCTACAACAGTCACTCGTGAATCCAATTTCTAGACATCTGTCCAAGGTGTGGAGGGTGAAAGCGGGGAAGTATCATGAACATACATTGAGGGTGTTTGTTGACAGCATATAGCGGCTGCGAGCGTAAAATCCCTTCAAGCACAGATACTCACTGCGTGGGCAATCCACTCTTTGTCGACGATGGTAGCAACTGCATCAGGTGCTAGTAATATTGTGCACGAAGCACAGTACAACAAATGAAAATGCATTGCGCAACTTCGAAGTCGAACTCCTTAGTGCAAATGGTGAAGGAAAGCCGGATAACAGTTCACACCAACTTGAGGTCGCTCCACATTTGGCAAACTCTTAGGTCGCTCGTGTACGAGCGTGACCAGCATCACATCCATACACATGCTATGCGAGCAAACTGGATGTGGCCTTTTCATTGCTCATACAATATCCACAATGTTCGCCTCTAACTGTTGGTGTCGCCAGCGATGGTAAATTTTGCGCGTGGCAACGGCAAACATGCAAGTTGTCAGGATCGCCATGCCAAGCAGCATGAACATGTCTTCACGCTTGTGCAACTGCAGTTGGGCAGTGTAGGGTTGGTATGGCTGATGTCAGAATAAACACTGATGGCTGATGTCAGAGTAATCACTAAAGCATGCATATTTATGACGCATGAATGCATAGATAGACTCAACGGCAGGAAGTGCAGAGCTCAAAAACATGTTCCGCCAAGTTCGCTCGCACATTCAAAAAAGATTAAATTTCTGAAGGGATGTTCACTCCAGAAATCAAATACGATCAGTATGCATGCAAGGCGTAATTCTGGACATTTGGTGTTGCAGATGTAGTTCCGACAAAAATCTGAACAAATTTCTTACATGCGAGTTGCAAACACCTTCTGTGACAAATTCTGGTTCAAAAATAATCCATGGAGTCTCGCAAGTTGTCCCTACTGATATATCTGGTGCAGACCGCGAGAATCTCAAGGCAATAAACGAAAATCGCTTACTAGGGTTTCATGGCTTGGCTTCGGTCGTGTCTCCCAGAAATCTGGCATTGAATCCTATTGTGCAATAGAATGGAAAATAGCATCGGGCTCAGTGGGCATGGATTACTGCCCACTACTGATATCTGTCCTGTCCCAGGACATCTTGAAGTTACGAGACTCAACATCCCACTTTCAGCTACTTGGGAATGAATTTGTATGAAGAGTGCGACGAGCATACCACTGAAGCATGTCCAGGGCACGCAGGCGAACAACATGGATGAGCGTCTTATTTCCAGGAAACGAACACGCATACAGAAAATCATTATCCGTGTGCCCATGGCACAAGCGTGCCTCAAACCTTCAGAGCGTGTTGGATATTTCCTCAGGAGGAAAGCAGAGGCGGGTGTTCCTGCTCCTGAGATGTCGCTAAGCTAGGTCAACCATATGAATACAAATGCCTGAAATTTATCACTGGATCATCTTGACCTTGATTCTTGTTTGCATTCCACGCACCGTGCCATCATGATGGCGCTGTGCTGGTGCAGCAGCGCATACAAGTAGCGCAACAAGCATGAGAAGGAAGGTGGTTGCCATTGTAAATCCTTCAAAATATGCATGCAGTGATCTCAAGTTGAAGAGATTTTTGGTGCCCAATTTCCATGCTATTTTCACACGATAAGCCTTGCGGCACACCCCACAATATTCAGGGGTCTCATGCGCGTGTATCTGTTCGCGCATGCGCAGCTTGCGATATGATATGTGCTCCTGTACATGGGAAATATGACCAGAGGTTTTTCTCAGTCACGCATCGCTCCAAGTCCCTAGTTTCAACTGAATTTTCTCACCTTGACTTACATGAAGATCAACAATTTGAACAACGATTCCTGGCAGGCTAAGAGATTTCAAACAAGGTTGAATATTGCGGCCAAAGACCCTCTTTTATAAAATCGAATAGAAACTACGATCCATAGATTTATGTCGTTTTAGTTCTCAAGCCTGGATAACACAATACGGCAGTCAACCTGGTTAATATGGAAACATTCTGCGTAATTCACTCGCTCAGCTCCTGAAACCGGATGAAATACATGAAAGCCAATGGCAAAAACAAATTCAACTTCACTTCTTGAAACTAAGTAGCTGCATTTTAGTGCAGACCCAAACTGTGAAGCTGTACTTCAGAACTCCTTAGGGCACTCCCAACTGTCTTCTGAAAGCTGTCACTGCACAACTTCAACACGAGCTAGACGCAGCGTAAAATGATTGCAACCACAAAAATATAATTCAATCTTGTTGCATTCCCGTCAACTTATCATCGCAAGCGCATACACACGCACAAGGTGCTTTGCTCCCTGCCAAAACGAAACCCCAGCGCGCAGAACAACGGGAAGCAATTTCGCGACAAAGAAATCGAAGACACCTTCCATACACGCATCACGTATTCCTGGAAATGAACACCCCCACAATAGAACAATCATTCGTTTTGTGTCTTCGTTTTTCGGGTGGTGACTTCAAAAGTGAAACATCCGATTCCGCTCCCAAAACACTCATGAATCACCTGTAAACAAGCGCGATGGACACGTAAAGCGTCAAACTTTTTGTAACAATCACATGGATCTATCAAATTTGACGATTCATCGAATTGTTGGCAGAATCGACATATGTCGAGCACCATCGTTGCACACAAGTTACTTCACAGTTGGACACCACTTATTCTCACAGCGGCGTTCACTGCT
>NHOP01000311.1:0-16570 GCA_018697155.1 Pyramimonas parkeae | reverse complement strand
TTGCAGATTGCCAAAAGGTATTGGGATATCAGCAAGTATTCTGGTGGGGAAGAGGGTCAAAGGCAGAGGGCAGCTAGAGATTGTGGTAGGTGCTTGCCGTTTTATTTACTCAATTTTCCAAATCGAGTCTCGAATGCGACAAATCTACCTATTTTTGTGCTTCTCATGCTGTATCATAGGAAGTTGATGAGTATATGCACATATGTGCATCTACTCATCAACTTCCCATGACACAGGTATGTATTTACCTGTGTCACAGGGTCCGCACAAAAAAAGCACCGCAATTCAGGTTTTCTAGAATACCTTGACATTCTACAGCATACGAAACATGCACAGAATTTGTTTTGTATGGATTTACACAGTCCAGCAGACTATTTCAGTGGCAATGACAAGATAGGCTATCCTTGGATCATACTACACACATGTAAACTGGATATGCAGATTTCGAAGGGTGCCTTGTGCAACGATGGAATGTTAGCCGAGGTACGCGCTAAATTGCATTGTTGCACAAGGTCCCTTCCAAAATCTGCATATCAAGTCCAAACGAACAAAAACGGCTAACATGGCTCCCTCGGTATAGTCCCTAGATGCATATATTATTGCGTTTAGATGAACATGTGTTCTGTTACCCAGCTGAGATGGCTAAGGGGAGCCAATTGCACTGGTGTAGCTTAGTGAGTTACTCAGTCCACATAGCCTCCTATGTGTAGGGTGCGTGATATGCCCCGATGCATATATACAAATATTTCTCAAGATGAGCCAGTGTACATGTATAATATCCTGTGGAATCCAAGTGATGTTTTGTGAGTGCTGGAATCACATCAAGTCAGTCAAGTGATTGACATTTTGTGTGTGGTCTGTATCCTTTCGCTGCGTTGGTGCAAATTTTGTCGCATGGATGTTCGAAGCATCCGAAATTCCAAAAAACGTTTGCATATGCGGTTCCAGGACGCCGGCAGTCTTGAGTTTCAGAGTCAACAATCTTAAGCATGCGATGTATGACCATTGTAGTGAATACAGTTGGCACTGCAACTGTGAAGCCTCTCCCCAAACCCGTCTCCAGCAACATCCATTAGCGCCGACCTCTATAGCGGATTACGTGCAAACATAATATGGGGACATACATCATGTCCCCATATATATACACGGATTTCGAAGGTGACCTTGTGCAACGATAGTACTTAGTTGACATGGCTCCCCGCTCTTGTGGTAACGGTCATGTCCCAATAAATATAACATTTTTTTCTATATGAACTTACTGATGAGATAGAGTAAGCTTTCTGTAATTAGCATCCTCATTCATCATGGGTATTGCTGTGACTGGTTGACTCACAGGTGAGCCAAAAGGACACGGATGTAGTGAAAAGTCAGCAATGGTCCAAGCTGAGGGAGCTATTCACCCAGGAGAACGCGGTGCTGCTTTTCCATTTGAGGAATCATTACGGTTAGTTTCCACTTGCCCTTGCTTGGTGGAGATTCTCTGTCTGAAGTGTTTTGATTCTTGAAGTGCACAACTATCTCCAAGATGTCTGGAATTGTGCTTGACAAATAGCTGCTATAGTGTTGATCATTGGCATGAGCAGATAAGCTTGTAGGTTACCACAAGGTGACAAAAGCAAGAGCACTCACGGAATGATGTGACGAACATGTTGTTCAACGAAAATGTTGCCTACTTTTCAATTGCTTGAGTAACAAGTGCACATATACGACCATAGTTGGACGGCTATTTGTTTGTCATGAACGTGGAACAAAAGTAGTCCAGTTGAATGAAAGCCTTTATTCACAACTGTACTCTAAGCCCATGACAGCGTGGTCCCTGTGCCACCGTTTGCGAATATTCTACGTTTTGTATCACAGCAAGATTTTTCTGGATGCATTATGCGGGTTGCCTTTCTGTGGTGGGGTGTGGAGTCTGGATAGCCCTTGTATTTGCACTGCGAGAGTGGGCTGGAAAGGGTCCTGGAGATCCCCCCACACGCCAGATCCTCACCTCAAGAAGAGGCCAGCGACCAAGCGCGTGGGTCGATTTTACAGAAGTGCGAGACTTGATGATGCGATGGAATGGACATGTGTTGATACGGATACAGAGAACCATTGCACCCAGTGCGTCTTCGTTCTGTGCTCGTGGATAGCGCACAGCTCGAGTGCCTGTAGTTACGCAGACATTGTCTCTAGGGCAACTACACCTTGTTTGAAATATGGAAACTCGGCTTGGGAAGTTCGCGCACAATGCACACTGAAATGTGCAACAAGTCACATTTTTGTATTCCCACTTCAGTTCCACATTTCAGCTGCTTGATTTGCACAAATTTGAGACTGTAATTTTTCCCAATGTCTTGTGTATAACATTGATGTTCACGTAGTCGTTCACAATTTACTTTTACAATTGAACTACCTGTGATTGTTATTTGAATATAAAGTTGGACCACACTAATCGCACAGCACGCATATTGTATACCTCGGCCAAGTTGCAAGCCATGCAACTGGGCAGAGGTTTATATGCAGACTATACCCCAATGGCCTGACATGCCGTGCATCGCTCTTAAGCAGGCAATTCGTCTACGGAACTTCAAGATGTGTCTGGGTTTGAGATCTTATTTTCACACTCCTCCTGATTCGTTCTCTACACTTTTCATACCGTTCCGCTTGTTGCTTTGACTGCAAATGCTTAGCTAGTGGGTTGTGCTCTGATTGTGCGTTATTTGTTCGCATTTTGGGATGCAAGCATAGCACAGAGCTCACCATCTGCTAAGGCTTCCTCATGACCTGCTTGGAACCAGGATTACGCAACGAAACATGTAACGGATGTCACAATGCACTGGTTAGCGCACACAGTACATATGCAAGCTTCGCAACTCGCAACCTTTGGCATGTACTTTCACCAGGGTCCCTCCCACTTGGTTCTGTTTTTGTACGTGATGCCAAGCGAAGTTGCCCTGTGAAAGTGAGAATAACCATCATTAGCAAAATCAGAGGTCACATCTGTCAAGTACAATTGAAGGCAACTATATGTTGAGCACCCAAGATGTGGAATGCGAAACAAACCCTCTTCATTTGGTCAAATGAATTCATTATCGTGCTTGATTTACTCATTTTACAAGCTAAGGTAGCTTTCAGTATGCACGAGGGGTGAGCCTTACACAAAAAACAGCATAAAGGCCACGCTGATGTCCACTTGCTCGCAAAACCTGAGCAAGAAATGGCAAAAAAGCAATGAGCTCTTCACTCAGCACACGACCTCGCAATATACATTTAGAGACAGTCACATGTGTGCCATGGTGTTTACATTACATGCATAACAATCAATTGTGCATGTATGCTGAGCGAGGTGTCATAGTTGACATTGGAGCACAAACCTGTCACCAGTGTCTGAGCAAAATTGAGGTACAGCTGTGGAGAGCCCCCTTGACATTCCAGCGGCAGCACAAGCCGCAGCTGCATGGGACACACCGCAAGGAGACTGTTGACCGTCACACCAGATGAATGTGGACGGTGCTCTGTATTTCCCTTCAGCAACCAATGAAGCTAAGACAACATTGGATCTGCAAGTACGGACTCTGACTATTTTGCTCAGCTTCGTACTATAGATTGTACAGGCATTGGGTTGGTAGCGAAATAAAGGTAACAAATCACATGAAGAGCATACCAAATGCCATCGTGGAAAGTGTCTGCGAATCACACCCCGCAAACCCACGAGGAAGTTCAACATTGTGTTGCCTTGTAGGGGTAGGGATTGAAAGTTGTGTTGAGATTTTGCACGTTGAATGGGCTATTGATTGTGTGCACAATGATAACATAAAAATATTACATGCAGGTGTTAGAGGACAGCAATGGAGTGGCTTCTTGCGGCTTGTTTAACATATTGGCAATATGCGCTCAAACTTCAAGGTCTCAAGCATTCACGTTTGCTCGACGTACCAAATCGCACAACATGACCACTCGATGCATGATGCCATACATTTTTGTGCCTGGGTACCTGCCCATTTCAAACGACTCTTTCCAAATGCAGCGCTAGTACGTAATGAGGATCGCTATTTTGCACATGCAATATGAAAAGTACGCATAACTGTGAAGCACAGCATTTGAATTCAGGTTGATTGGATTTTTTTGAAACTAAGTCTGTGCCACTGTTGTGTCAAGTTGCCGTGAAAGATATACTAAACTCACCTAGCAATTTCCAGAAAGTTTACGACTACAACTCCAAACACAAAGATGAGTGACAGCACGCCAATGACAACAAGGAATTCCAGGGAAGAAAAATCTGCATTACATACATGCATACCCGCAAATCTCTTAATCAAGCATGACTGTAAACGCAAATGCGGATCAGTTTATAATTGTGCTCAGCAAATTTAGTCCTGAAGACGCTGAGCAGGCATTCCTTATACAATATCCACTGTGATGTCTTTATAGTAGTGTAGAGAGTCTTATGCATTTATGGTGTTCCTCGAAGATGTTCAGGCATGAGGTCCTTGCTGTTCACTCGCGCTGTGTTTGATATTGCAGGATACATGCCTGAGGATTTCTTGGCAGGTAGGCACATGCTTTCCTTGGTGCTCTTGCTTAGAGAACATGTTCCTGTGTATTTGCACATTTCAAGCTGATGTACACGGTCATTTCGACGTGCTGGAACACCAGGCATTCCATATGTGAATCTTTCAGAGGATGCTTACAACTTTCCATGCAACACGTTCTGATTGTTGTGTGAATAAATTATTTATCGTCATAGTCATGGTGGATATTTGACACACCTTTGTATTCTGCAGTTGTCCCCACAGAAAATGCCACAATGGCGAAAGTGCATTGCATTAATCGCAATCCATATGTGGTCCAGAGCAGTGCATTTAATGATCCTTTGGAGGCGATATTTGACTGTGTTTGCTTACTGGCTTCTTGCAAAGACTGCCTGCATAGTATGCAACTTGTGCAGCCTCACCTCGATACACAATTGATAGCCAACAGGTGATTTCTCGTGCAAGAATACAAACCAGCTCTGAGCCATATGCTAAGATTTGAGCGCAAACGATGGGAGATGGCGTTTGGAGAAATAGCACAAATCACTTGTACTATAACATTTCTACTTCAACTCTCTGCGAATATAGGAAACTGGCCTGATGTGTTTGCTGTCTGCCTCGTAGAAGTAAAGGTGTTCATCATCCTCCAGCAACACTTCCGCTGCATCACGTAGGATTGCAATATTTCCACGGCCGTATGTTGGTGCAGCTTTTACTCCATTGAACGTTCCAGGTGTTTGATGTGGCAATACGACTATCGCATGGTCATTGTTATCATGCGATCCCTCATGTTGCGGATTGATGCCCAGTTGTTGATGCTCTGAAGCCGCCATCGGGGCTTGTTCAATTTCATGTTGCCCAATGAAACCACCTGTATCTAGAGGCACAGTTGCGGGATTGTCGGGCTCGCCGTCACTCGTGTACGCGCATATCGTCGCCGGTTCATGTTCCCCGGTCACATTGCCACGAGCCTGTCCCCGAGCATCGGGTCGCCGTAACTAAATCATATACGGAATCGTGGTGTCAAAATTTATCCGCAATCAAATCAGTATCGGTGCACGTGTAAACCAAATTCACGCAGTGCAATGTCTATGCAATTGTGCTGCACGTCCTTTGCACAATTCATCATACATGTCTTAATTCCATTTGCGCGCATGAATTCGTCTTCGGATGAATCCACATACTTACGGCATTGATCTGTCCCTCCTCGCTTTCCGCGTGAACACAAGTGGGGTGGTTGTTGTCATTTCGTGTACGGGGCATATGTTCCGAATCATGCGTGGTGGCGACGCTGGGATCGACTTCAGGTGCAGCTGCCACTCGCGCTGCAGCCTGAATCAGCGCTAGATCTGATGGGCGACCACTATCTTCTACATGTACATGCTGTGTCGTCGACGAAACTTCGGTGTCTCCTTCTCTGTTTTCTTGATTATGCGCAGTGGGTTCGTGGGTTGTAGGCGACCCTGCTCCAGCACTGGTACTGGGCATTCGTGACGATCGGCGATGGTCACTTCGAACAGGAACAGCGTGCTCGTGGAATGATGCAGGTGTAAGAGCGGGAATGAATATCGCTTGAGCACGAGTTTCCTCGTGTTGATGAAGGGTTCCTTCGTTCTCCGCAAATGCCGTGCATCTATCAGTCCAAACGTCAGTATCGTCACCAGATGAAGAATTAGCGTGCTGATAGCTTATTCCCGGCATGGGCGATGACCATCACAGTCGAGGCCGTCCTCTCCGCATGGACATAGCAACTTCACGGATCAGCGGAAAAGTGCACGGTGACCGATGGTATTTGATCGGCGATGGAAACCTGCCTTTCTCTTGAGGTCAGAAATTGTTGCATCGAGACTTTCAGAACTTCTCAAGAGGTCAAGAAGTTCATGGTGTTTCGCGTCGATTCCATCCACAAAACGGTAAATACAAAAGATGTTTAACGAATGCGGATGTGAGAATGTGCAACATTCGCGAGCAGTACTTCCACAAAATTCAGTGACAAGCCAGTACTGAATGCGCGGACTTGTTGTCGAACACATGACGTGTCGATCACGTTTCGACGCCATAATAAATTTCATTGCGCTATTCAATGCAACATGCGCGACCGAGTAAGACTGCACGGCGCTGGCATATCCACATTTGCTGACAATTCAACATGCATCGTATATGGAAGTCTTGTTCGCCGTTCTCTCGTGTCTAGTTGTCCGGCAAGCTGTACCTTCCTGTACACCTTGCGAGTACTGAATGTTAATTCAGAACGCCATGCGAACAAAGCTTCATCGATCGCTACAATTGCATGCATGTTATGCTATTGCTGCATGCGAATGATTGGGCTGATCAGGAATATTTCAGGCACACATGTCGCATACTCGAAAACATTGATATTAGTGGAAACCGATGCGGCGATGCTGGTTGGTCATATGAAGCTGTACATCTTGCGCCGCAATTGTGCATGAAGTATCGCTGATTTCCAACAATATTCTCGAATATTGAATGTGACAAGCGAAAATTCTCGGCCGCGACGAAAATATGCCGACCACAAGCATACTATCGGCAACGCCGTTAGTTGTTTTATCAAAGGCCAAGACTAAATATTAACGTGCATGCGCCAAATAGCGTGGATTCGTTCAGCGTCTCACCATCTCGAGGCATTTTCATTCCTGCAGCGTTTCATGTTTAGTGCGAATCTAGAATGAGTGATGTTCACTGAAGCATGCACAAGAAGTGAATAGTGGTCCATCATCCAGGTGATCGGCATTGCCCGGCATCTGATCCATCACCTATGGCAGCACCCATATGTACCATGCGTAGCATTCCTTGCGCCGTCATTAGATCCAGTAATTCTGGCACTCTCTGACAGGCAACGATCCAGGTCGCTTCATCTAGAGCATGACTTTCGAGGCGATCAAACAGATCTGCTACAAAACGATTGGCTTCAATGCTCGTCTCTTGAACCATGCCATTAGCTACCGTTGTGACAGATGGCGCTGACAAGCCAGGTCCTGCCCGGCATTCAATGTGCTTTACTCGAAGCAGCTGCGCCCCAAAGGAGTTTCGCGGAGAAAAGTTGTGAGATGAGAGCAAATCCTAAAGAAAATCAAAGAAACGAAAGGCACCATGACATACACATGCACATCATACTATTCACTCACAGTGGCATCCATACCGATCGATGTTGGAACAAGTGAATTTACACCTCATGGCCTTTCACCCACAAGGATGTCATTTGATGAAGACCTAGCAGCTGCGCACCTCAGGCAGGAGCTTGCTGATAGACAAGATTTGTCTTGAAAACAGCGACTCAATCTCTTCCTTAGTCACCAGGCCGTCACCATTACAATCCATAAGTCGAAAAACCTGTTTTGCTTTCTCCTCTGCTGGAGTTCGGCAGAGCAGGTACACCCCGCCTACAAACTCATCCACGTCAACATGGCCGTCTCCCTACCCAAAAATCATTGATGATTCCATCGTCAGTCTTGCGTCAGCCCAAGTAATTGAGGTTCTAGCTTAGCCAAGACGGACAGCTGTTGCTAGCTGTTGACAAAACTGAAACACATCTAGGATTGAAGGCAACTCCCTCTTGGAAGAAAAACGCATGCAGAACGTGAATTCTCAGATGTAAGCATTCAGTATGGTCACCAATACCTTACAAATGAAAGTGGAAGCAATGAAGCTGGGCCACAGAAACACAAAAATAGCTTGTGTTACCATTTTCAGTACATTTATACCTCACCTAAAGAAGCACAGCAGTATGGTTGATATGCAATGTATTGAACTACTGAATGAGCACATACTGAGAAATGAGAGTTGCAGAGACCCAAGCATGCACTGAAGAACCAGCGATCTCTATCAAATACTGCCATCTTTCAACTAAACAAGTTCAACTCGGCAATGAATCCTTGGGGCTCACATTCTGGTCAAAGGCGTTGAACACCACCGCAGCCACGATGGGCTTATCAGCAGCCTCTTGAAAAGCAGAGTGTGAGCTCGCAAGCTCCATGCACACCTGAACAAAGTCAGACAATTTGAGATGGCGTCCACCCTCGCAAGGTGCCGCGTGTCGCGCAAAAGCTTCTTTCAGTTGCTCCAAGTCCAAGCTGTTCGCGGACGTCTCTTGGTATACTGGCTGCGTTGTATTGGGTTTCGAACTGCGTGGTCTTGATCGGGCCATGTACTGGTTCTTGTGGCAAGGGAACTCGTCAAGAGAAATCCCTGGTAGCTCTGGTGAGGGAGCATGGCAGACCGGTCGCATCGAATCATGGGCCCTGGAATCAGCTGGTAAAACTCCCACACAATCAACCTGCTCCCTTCCTTGTAATGATGGCATCGCCGCCAAGCCGTCAGGTGCCGCAACTGCCGGGTCTGCCGGATGCTGGGACTCTTGGTGGGGACGAGCTGCAGTTACGCTGGTGGGGTTGGTCGCCGGCAGAGGTGGTGGGGCGGGAGATGCAGGCTCACGCGCCACTTGCCGAGCGCGCGCCGCGAACGCGTCCATCTGCTGCCGGGACACGTCCTCAAAAAAGGCGTTGATGGCGGCGGCATGCATGGCTCCTTTCACATGGAACTCAACGTGGAACTCCACCCTGCGGCTTGCGATCGTCAGTTATCACGAAGCGTAAGCTGAACAAAATAAGTGTTGGCACAAGTCCAGTCTCGGGGAGCATGCGCAAGCTCCTATTCATGCACTGATACAGGAATCGGCGCAATTCTAGCAGCACCATCCAAGAAAGTTGCGCTAAAACACGATGTTGCTCGCAATCATGAGGCAATATGCTATGGTCATCTCACTCCATGCTTCAAAACTGCGTCAGGCTGCGGGCCCATTTGATGGCTTTGTCAGACTCCGCAGCAGGATCGGAGTGCGCTTCCTCACCAAAACAGTATGTGCTATTCAGCTTTTCACGAACCATAATTTCCTTGAGAATAAAAGGTTGAGCAAAGTTTGAGATAACGATGGATACTTTTGCACCCACCCAAAAAAATAAACACAACATGTTGTTGCACAACGATTGTGAAATAAACAACAATATCCTATGGTCGTTGTTTAGGCGAAAGGAGGTGACTCGCTAAACAAACATGACCTACCAGCCTGAGCGACATTTGGGATGTCACTGGCTGAGGCAATACCTATCCATGTCGGAGCTTGAACTTAGGCAAGCCGTGTACCGAGCCATCACCCTACCAATAAGGTCTCCCAACATGGTCATTGTACAACAACTATTGTACGAAGTTTTACAAACAGCCCTCATATATTTCATGGGGCTGTCAAGTGTTCGCCACTTACCTATACCCTCACCTCGCACCCTCGCCTGACCCAAGAAAAACACTTTGCCCCTTGCAATTGCGTACAGCATTTACACCTTGCCATGCGCCCGTGGCCCCGTGGCTCGTCTCGTTCAAGCGGCCAATTATGGATGCATTCACACCAGGGGTTGAGCTTACACAGCATACCATTCTCACACTGTCAGATAATCATGAAAGAAGTGGCCGTCGACAAAGAAATTCCTGAGCAAACACGGGAACGCCGACACAATAAGCGAGGGGCAGAACTCACCTGCATTGGTTTGGTAATCTGCCCGGCTTGAGGCTCCAGGTGGAGCTGAGATGTGAGAACGTGTCCGACTGTACGAGCGTCGATCGGACGACTCGCCTTACCGGGTCAACTTGCACCCTGCCCCGGCAAGTCCTCCCAACATGGTTCAAATGGTGTTTGTTTTTGAAACCATTGACAACTGTGCAGGCCGCTTTGATTGACACCAAATCCTCAGCATGTTAATGCAGTCCCTGTTGGAATTGCAGGACACGTCTTTCAAAAGTCTGTGTCCAACGATCTTGTGTACGTGGCTGCCACATAACATACAGTCATGGTGGTCCAATGATATTTTTAAATCAGTGAGTTATGTGCGTGAGTAGTGTATGTTGTCTGGTGCATTGGGTTGAAACATGTGTATGCTCATGCTCAATATGCTCAATTAAATGTACGTTTCATGCCGCAAATAGCATTTGCATACATTGCACTTGCTTATTTTGAAACATTTTCAAAGATTCATTCGGCTTCCACAGCCATCTGTCTCCCTGAATTTGGGTGATCCATCCTTTATGTACACAATCAGTGTGATAAATCTATGCACAATGCATGATTATCCAGTACCTATAGCATTGTATGCAGTTCTATGTCACTAAAGTTTGGGCTCTGTTGTCTGGATCATCCAGTCGCAGAAAACAACCCCAACTCAGCCAAAGCAAGTAATGTGATTTCATATTGCGTCACTCATCGAGCACCACTAGCATGAGTGTGGATACTTCATGGATTAAAAATCCAAGCACAACAAGGCTGCAACTTCAATATTTCGCTGTTGATCTTAAAGTGATGGGTGTGTTGTGCAATGTTTTCTGTATTCCAAAGGATACCATTTGTGGATTTCTGTGATTTGCTATGAATACACATTGCATCATCCTGGCCATTTCAAGCCACAACCAGAATACACATTCCCCTGCCATAGATTGCCATGAACAGATGCACTGAGGCAGACACACAATGAGCAATATCAACCCAAACCCTAGACCACAAATCCCAAACACCATACCCAAAAAAAGTGCTACGGGCACAATGCTGATACCGGAACCTGAATTGATGGCCTACATGTTGCTCAAGATTTCAGTGAGATATCCAGCAACGCAAACAGCCTACAATGCACTGAACGGGTTAAAACAAAAGTTGCTGAAATCATTTCCGTTCCATAGATGCAGGTTGCCAGATTTTGCACGTTGAATTTGTCATGAAGAAAACACATATTGGATTGGAGCATCCCGGAGACATTTCGCATCTGATGATTGCTGCCATAACTCTAGATCCATTGGCAGAATTTTTTGAGAGTAATGTTGCACATTTCATGGAGTGCACCGTTGACCTGGCTTCCTATCCAACAGTGCAGAGTCAAAGCTGGTGACAAAATCTTGCATGGCACATGCTCCACGGTGCACAGTTTCTCAACTATCAAGTATGCACACATCTGGCGTGGGCAGATTCAGCCAAGGAAAACAGACAGACATAGGTTTTCGAGGTAGAGCGAAAACGTGACCACATAGGACCCCAGCAGTCTAAGCACTAAAGCGCACTAACGACAAAGGCAAGCAATATAGATCACACCTTGACGTGTACCTCTCCTGGAATATTTTGAACCCAACTGCAAGCTCAGCGTCGAACTGATTCTCGTCAAGCCACCTGAGTCCAGAAGCAAAGACAAAACAGTGTCAGCACAAAATGCTCATGAAGTCATGTTTTCCCAATCTCGAAATATGAGCAGTTCATGGAATTTCATGCTTTCATCATGCGGAGCGGCTTGTTTTGATCTTGTCACATTTGTACAGGTGTTTATACAACCAAGTAACAATCATCAATGATTGACGAGTTGGCGAGCAGCAAAGCCACAGATGGCAACAGCCAAAAAACAAAAGGAACAAATACTGTGGAACACACTTTGCTTATGGTCATCGCGTCGCCAACCTTTGGTTATCTTCACCAAAACTTGCACAGGGTGAAAACGTGCTTCCGTGCTAAATTCAATTTCAAACTACTACTACTTTCGGCTATGCTAGGCATCGCCCAAATATAACTTAGGTTCTGCTGAACCTGGCACCAATGCCTACTAAAGAATCAGCCTTCCGCATATCCAAAGTCTAGTCCATGTTCATCGATCAAATGCTACATTCCCAGATGACGACATGGAAGTAGGCACCCTTGAGAGTATAGGAAGTCAGCGTGCCTTATGATTGTACTGGAACAGCAGAAGGGCAAGAACTGTTGGTAGCTACCAACATCAGCAACTACCTCGTACATGTGATCGGGGGAAAAAGGAACCAGCGTAACCATGTCCATAGTTTTTTCAGTTCCTCTTGAAGGCGTTGGGAGGGAGAAGAAACCTCTGCTGGGAATTTCTTCAGCTTGTGTGTGATGTGGAACTGGCCTGTGCAACATGGCAGTCATATGTCACACCTTTAGCTTGGGCCTATTGAGAAAAAATGAATGTTGGAAGAATGCACACGGCAAACACGTACACATCGCTACTCAAGCCACACTCGAATCTGAAACAAAAGGAACATACTGCAAGTCATGACATTTCTGAACTTAACTGCACACTCCCTGTCCGCGAAACTTGAAACTTACCGCATCGAGATCAAACGTACTGGCGCTGCAAGACCATACACACATTGGTGATGAATATTTGATATGAAGGAACATTGCTCACGACTGCGCGGTAATGTTGAGACGGATATCCCGATAGTGTCGAGCTTGGAACATGCGTTGAGTGGGGTGGCAGAAGAGACGAGTGATCCAAGTCTGCACAGTCTAGCGTTCAATGCAGATCCCAAGAGCAATGAGTGATGCCCGTGAACAAATCGCTTCATCTTGAAGAAGATAATGAATGAGAAATCTGTGTGAGCGGCTTCGCCCCAAAAACTCGATTGTATGCTCCACACAACCGAGGGGTGCGCAGTGCAACCACACTAGAACAGGCGCAATTCAAATAACTATATAATCATGGTAAGCTCTGTTGGTTGAAATCATAGTTCCTCGTCCGGTAAGATCGTAAACAATTTTCGTTTGCTCCGCTGAAATCGCAAACGATGAGAAGGCCTTCTTTATGGTTTCAGTGCCAGGACACAAGTTTGAGTTGGATATCATGCTGTCACTCCGTGTTCACCCCATGAAACAATTCAGACGATATGCAAAAGCAAACAGCATTGATATGCGCGGATGATTGGCAGAATTCGCCGGCACGTTGAACACACACTCGTGCTTTTTGATCATATCCAGATCCTGCGCCAGAGCGCTTCCGATGCTTGCGAGGCCCAGCAGACATGCTGAAACACCGCTCGAAACACTTCGCTGGTGATTGGCGTGGTGGGATAAAATGCTGATCGACGGAGCTTATGGAGTGTATTTCACTCAAATGGAACCGTACATAGGAAGCAATGGAAAAATATTCATCCATCATACTCTGAGCGCTTCGCCAAACCCATGACTTGGTATAGAAAATCCCTACACCCGTCTCCGAATTTGTCTGGCAGTTCCAGACCTTCTGAATGCAATACACTCACCATCTGACCAGGATTGACAGGCTTGTAGGACAGATAAGAACAGCAAGATCCATTCGATTCCCGCTGGCTGTCCTTAAATACTGCACTATACTACGAACAGTAATAATTCTTGACTGTCACCCGTAGAGCACATCGATACCTCCCCTTAGCGCTCTGCTGTCCTTGTGACGTAAGGGGTGATGTACTACCCGGCGTCTATCGATGCGATGTATCAGAACAACATTATGTCTAGCTAACCCATGTAGACGTACGGTCTGTCGAGACTGTACATTTCACTCTATGCTGCTAAAATTTTTGTTGCGTGAGTAGTACTCAATCTCCCTTCGAACTCGCAAAGCAACGACTAGGGTTCACGAATTCAGTTGTCATGTAGGATGTGAGGACAATTGGAATGACCAACCGCTATCGAAGTTGATCCGCCAGCCAGCATGACCCACAGACAAGCAGTACCCCTCGGCAGGTGCCCTGGATTCAATTGAAACATACCTCATGATGGCGTGAACCGATAATCTATGGTTAACGAATCACTCTCAAAGTTGCGAATCGGTGTTACTCGTCAAAATATCATCTCGCCCGTGCTCATCAGAGAGGACGCCATATCTCAGCATTTCGATGCCAACTTGAGGCGCAAGTTTACACCTTTGATCCACAGATGATCGTTTCGTATGTTAGAGTGTTTGTGTCACCACTCGCTTCACTTGAGCCGACCCGCCAAGCCATGAAAATTCATTAGTATTTCCGTCTTCACCGGTCGCAATCGCGGCACACGCAAACCTTCACTTGGCAATCCGAAGCTGTTTCACCGTAGCTAATTCAAGTGCTATTTCGAGACTATCCGTTGCGCATACCCCGCGAGATGCTTCCATCAAGGCGCAATCCAAGATGTATCCTCCGTGACAAACCCTGATTGCTTGCTAGTCGGCGTTTGTTGTCCGCGCTTGGGCAGGATAAGCTCCCCACAAAACGGTTTACACTACTCTCGCAACCCCGGTGGGTCCGTGGCCAAGATCCATCGCCTTCCAGCTCAACAACAGATATCACCGGGATTGTACTGCCACAATTTGAGCAGTGGATAACCATTGTGCGACTTACATGTTTTTCGCCGCTCGCCTATAGCCAAAACAAACCTTGCGAGGCCCAACAGCCTTCTTCCCAGGGTCGATTTCACAATGCCGGAAATCTCTTCACGACAGATAATTGAGGCCCAGGATACCTCATACGATTGAATGAGTACGGGAGAGCTTTGCGACTGTGCGGCCTTTTTTTCTTGCATGGAGACAGTGCGCGCGTATGTGATATTTTTATAGCGTCATCCATGGCTGGGATAGGTGGAGGTTGATGTTACACGAACATCGAATGACCACAATCCGTTGGAAATTATCGTCAACAGCTCAACGGGGCTCAATCATTCAACGCAATTCATTTGATTTGAATCTCGGGTACTACTGAACAACGCAACGCAGCTAAACTTGACAGCGGTTTACACCTGCTGTAACAAGACGAGTAGTACCAAGTGCGTGATGATACTGATCGCGCATGGAAGATCCAAGCTTTGTGAATAGACAACATATTTCATAAATTAAACGTCCATGGATGCTCTGAAGTCGGCTTCAAACTCGCATGGCGCCACAAGTCTCCAGGAACTGGTGTTGGGGAAGGAGAACGCGACGAATACTGCTCTCCCAGACGCTCGTACAACGGAGCCAACTTCAGGCGCTGCACCTAAAGGCTTGGATCCCCTCCAGTCCGAACCTCAATTACACAAACCTCCAAGAAGAACGTCAAAAATGTATCAGCCCAACAGGGAAATAATCGATGAATACACAGACGTTGACCCGGACGGGCTGTTGACCGAAGATGAGAAATATGAGAAGCTCTGTAAGGGACTCAGCCCACGCTCGCTGTACATCTTCACACTTGACAACCCTTTGCGCAGGTATGTAATTACCTGCATCAAATCCAAGATGTTCGACCGTGGGGTGTTATGCTTGATATTGGCCAACTGCATTTTCCTGGCTATGGACGAAGACCACTATGCCTTCAGAGACAGCCCAACTGGAAAGGTGGTGGCACAAGCCGAGACAGTGTTCGTCGTGCTGTTTACATCTGAAATGGTGCTAAAGGTATGTTCATCACTGCTAGCGTTTGTTCTGTTTTATTGCGTTCGCCCTCTGCATCACAAATTTATTTACATGCACGGTTATTTGAAATTCCCAAAATACCTAGGAAATGAAAGCGCGTATTCTTTGCCTTTCTGAGTTATCCTAAAGACGAGAAAAGAAGTGAAAGATGCGTTTCGTGAATTGAATGGGCATGTATTTTGGCTTTACATCATTGGGTTGATTGACGACCAAGTTTTTACTTGGAGTAAGTATGTTGCTCACAGTGTGGTCGCCTTAGACATGGGTTCAAAGAACAACATTTTGGAATTTTAGCAGAGGTGGTTGAAAGCCCAGGGTGGCATAAGTTTACTTTTTTCCTGTATTGAAAATATTTGTTTGTGTTGATGGTTGTTTTTGGCACATAATGGTAGTGAATATTTGTTATTTCTTTTTTCGATAGTCATTTTGTTTGTGGGAATGGTTAAAGAAAGGGCCTGTCAATCTAGTGAATTTCAACTGAACACCCTGTTGCCATTTAAACTTTCCACGCTTTGAATTTGATTTTTTCTTTCATCTTTCACAAAATAATGACAGGTGGCAATCAAATCTGAGCACGTCGTGTTTTGTCTTAATTCCCATCACCATCTACACCATCATTTACTGCTCAGCATACAATAAGAATTCTTGTCTGAAGACAAACGCATTTGGTGGGTTGCACAGGTGACAGCCCTTGGGCTGTTGGTCGGACCACGGACATACCTGCGGGATGGCTGGAACTGTTTGGACTTTGTGGTTGTCATCTTGTCGCTTTTGCCGCTGGTGTTCTCCGGACTGTTCTCCGTCTCCGCTGTGCGCACT
>NHOP01000310.1:0-16574 GCA_018697155.1 Pyramimonas parkeae | reverse complement strand
ATTATATACTACAAACACTTGACGTCAACAAGGTGGCAAATAAATACAGCATGCACGGGAATGCCGCAAATGGGAAGGACACAATAATCCTACTGATGATATTCTTGTGTTTGTAGTTGTTGAGCCTCCAGCAAACATGGTTCTGTAACAAGGCATGCCAAGGTCGTCAGTCGACGCCTGAAAAAAGCGCACATCATATAGACTGTAGCTCAAGTGTGAAAACAGATATTGCGTCGCCTTTCAGCACTTAGGCAGATCAGCGTAGGGTGTACACGCCTTCAATCAAATAAAACCACAACATGTGGGCGCGTATCCTGACACCCTTCACAGAAGACGGATGCCTTGAAAATGACAAGCAAAAAGTCACAAAAACAAAGTGTCAAGCCAAGTTCCTACAGATACAGATCAAAACACCTATACAAAGTTTACACCAGCAACACTCCACAACATCACCGCTCCGAAATCCTCCCTCGCAATGTTGGTGGGAAAATTGTCCAGGATGCGCTAGAGATCAGCGGCAGGGTTTGGTATGCATCCAACCGTGCTACCAGCACAGATCGACTTCGTCATTCAGCGCAGGCCCTTTGGCGCGCTTGCAGTCCATACCTTTCTCGGGAGCGAAACTGCTGAAGAATGCGATTTGGTCGGTGTGCCCCTGCACAGCGGCGCGCCTCCTCCTCTTGGTACCGTGGTCAGGTGGCTTCAAGATCACAACATACCACATCATCCCAAACTCATCGGGACATCCAACTGCACTCTGGGCGCTGCTAGACCAAGTCGCGCAGGAAACGCAGCGCTTCGAAGCGCTGTCAATCTTGGAAGCTTTGCACAATTACTAACGAGGGTGTCCAAGGCTTGAGTGAATACATAGGTTGCCCCCAGTGAAATGAGAAAAGGTTGACTGAATGAACATCTGATACAACTGAAATAGTGGCCCACAACTGTGTTCGTATCGGTGTTTGCGCCTTACTTATGTCAATGATTCCATTCGTCGTTATCTGCTGCTCCATTGTTGGTTAGCAATCACCGTTGTAATCACAAACTATACTAATGCATGACAAAGAATGCTGCCACACCTTGGAGGGCACGCAAAAAGAGAATCGAGACATGAGTCCCCTTGACTAACCCAACGCCTCGCAATACCAACGTTAATTTGTGACCCAGAGCGCCACAATCTCTGTTTGAGGGTTCTCGGGACAACAGCTGGTGTGTGGTCTGCCTGCCAGTAGAGGCCACTAACCTGGTGTGATGCAGCTCCAGCAGGCAAGTCACATGGTCCCCTGCTCCTGCTTCCCTCCTCCATGTGTGCACAACCAAGAAATCGATCAACACAACTAGGCTTGCAATCTCAAGCATGGGAGAGTCGCGGTGCAGTCCTTGCTGCTAGTCAACTAACAATGCAGCACCGGCACTGAAGTTGCATCCATACAACGTACAGAAAAAAACAGTTAATGCATATGTACGCGCAAAACGCCAAGTCACCAGTTCATTCTACTTTGGTTGCGCCATGCACACTCCACACACCAAAGCGCTGCACATGTGACACGCAAAGGTTCCAAGACGTGCACAAGATGCAACCGCTGACAAATTGACGGTGCATCGAATTTCTACAGAGCAACCACATTTCAAGAGAAATCACGGCAGCGACTTCGAGTACCTTACTGGCACCAAGGCAGAACAAATTGAAAAGAGTTCATTTTTTCAGGAATCCATTTGTTCATAAGATTCAGATCTTGGTCTGGATCGCACAAGGTCAGGACATCATGCACACGCTCAAACTGGAAACAATTGCTTGTGGCTTGGTCCCCAGATACACATCAACGCCCCCCAAACCCTTATCTTATCATTCCACGGGGTATCATTGCCCAGCCAGACCAAGCCCACCCAGACACGCAAAGAGGCACAACCCCTCGGCGCGGGCGACGCACTTGGCGGCGGCGTCTGTTGTGGGAGGCGCGGCGAAGGTGGTGCCATCGCATAGAAACAGCCTGCAGTTGGGGAGGCGGTACTTGCGCGCCAGGGTGCGGCAGGTGGCCAGGCGGTGGCGGGAGACGTCCACGCCCGTGACGCTGCCCACCCCGCCCAGCAGATCCGCAATCATGCACAGCTTGGCGCCTGCCTCCCACCCAACCCCGGCCTGTCAGTGCCGCGATGGGCAAGTAGAGACAGGGAGCCTCGCGGGCGCGTGATTGTTCACGAACCTGCTGTTCATTCGGGTGAACACTTAGACGAAGGCTCAATGACGCCACGAAGGCGTCTTTGCGAAGGGATCGTCCCTCATGCATGCCAACTCACACTTGGTGCTCAAGCATCAAAGAGGCGGCACCAAAGAGGGTACACAAAAATAGGTAGCTACATTCAAGGAAGGTCGAACAATTTTATACCTTTTCCGAATCGGGAACATGGGAACAACTACAGGGGATACCAGAGTCACAGATAAGCCCCGATAGCGCAACAATACATCATTTTGAAAGCGCAACCAAGATCTGGACTGCCGAACGGGAGCCTGACGTACATCAAACTCCTAGTCGACTTCAGGGAAGCCACCAAGCTATTCGTCCAGCCAATTGGGCTGGTGTTGGGAGCCTGCGGTGCGCACCAGGCGCCGCGCAGAGGTCCAGCACGTGGTCTCCCGGCTGCGGGGAGAGGGCGCGCACTGCTGCTCCAGATGCTGCATCCATGCCGTACACGCACCCTTCCCTGTACAGGGCGCACCCTGCCAGGCCCACTGAGTCCGGCATGCTGTAGAACCCGGGCAGCCACCCCACCTGCAGCAGAAACCCAACCGCCTAGAGGTCTCGTGCATGGTATTCTCTTGCACTGCACACAAGTCTTCTTGCCAATTATTTCGCGAAGAGTACAGCGAATCTTATTCCAATTGACGGAGCTTAGGTCAACTATGAGAGCTGCAATTTCAATCCAACCAGCAATCATGTACGCACAAACCCTACATGTGGCGAGATTGTAAGGTTGCTCCACTTGGGTCACTAGACTGTCAAGGAGGTGATATATAATGAACAACTTGTACATCAAACTTATTTGAACCGAATGGCCTTCCGCTTTGGAAGTCAATGGGGAATCATAATTGTTTGCAATCAAACAACAGCTGGAAATCAAATACATGAGACAAGCGAAATGCCAGATGCGCGCACTGTGCCAATCGACACGAATGTCTTTGGACAGACGAAGTGTAGGAGCATTTCAACAGGTGTTTTGAATTGAGTTGCGTAGTTAGATTTTGCAATTTGGAACATGGGTGGCATTGCCATCTTCATAAGTGTTCATTCATCCCTGTGCGACATCCCTGTTCCATAGTCCAATAAGCCCCCTTCCCTTTTTCAGCTACACATCTAATGCCTTGTTACTCCTGAGCTTAGATCGCTGGAAGCTGCACTGAAAAAAAATAACTAAATTTCTACAATAGAGCACTTCAAGTGAATTCAGTTGCTGTTAGGGGTCACAGATATTGTACCTGCTTGACATCAGCGCAAATCTGCGAGCGGAGATCCTCGAGGGTCACATTTGGCGTTCGTGGATTGATCCTGGCATGCCGTCATCAAAACTCTTCAGATCTTTTCACTCACTTCCCTTGCTTTGTTGGTGCTCCTACGTGAAGACATGTTGTTACTACGTAAACATATACTATTCTCTATAAGTATACAAGTGTACGAGTCTTTGCATATTTACATGTATATTTCTCAAATTCTTGGTCTTCGTGCAAACACCTGTGGCCTTTTCAATGTGTAGTCCATATTTGCCATGTAGTTCTTAGGCCCGCAAAAGTTGATGAATATAACATACCTGGTTTAATTCATTGATTTTGTTCCGTGGTCTGGAAGTTTAATGTATCAAATAACGATGCAACATACACAGGGACTGGAAACCATACCATCGCTACACTCAACTACAACTCAAAAAACAATGAAAACTACTGGGCATTGTATTGAAATACCTGGAGCCCAATTGTACTTACCGAATATAGCGAGGGATGGCACCGCACTTATGAAAGAGAAGGGGATCAAGTCCATTTCGATCGAGAAACATAGCGAACGAAGAGCACGCCTCCATGTTCAACAACACACACCTGCTCGCTCGCTTCTGTAGACCAGGCGCGAGGCCCAAGCACGGGACCGCGCCGTGGGTGGAAAGTGGGTGGCAAACGTCTCTTGCACCATCAATGGGTTGAATTTACGCAGGGCACACACACATAATGATGACACACCCGGAGTACCATGGCTAGACTGGTTGGTACCCCTCAGATCCGTACACGTGGACTCTGGAGGGCCCTTGAGATAAGCCGGATGCTCCCACATGGTAAGATTGCCAACTCATTGTAGATAGCCCATTTCATGAAGCGAACAAATCGTGCGATCCAACTAGAAAGCTACCATATTGCTAGCATCCGACAACATGGTAGCATTCAGAGTGCACGTATTTACATGTCGAATTCCCACAAATTGCAAAAACCTCGTATAATGTAGAATGCCACATATTGTGGGGGTACACATTTGGTGGTATTTTTACATCTGGAATAATTCAACATCGTTCAAGTCATAGTACTGTAGAACGCTGATGCATGGTAGAATTAATCGTCAAACACGGTAGAGAGCACACTTCCGGTAGAAGGCGCACGTATTGTTGAATGCTCACACAATTTATAGGCTTCAAGTATTCTAGACGCTCATAGGATGCTCATACCCTGTATATGCGCGTATTCCAAGTCTGACCGACATTGAAAGGTCAACTGTTTTGAAATACACAATTTAGAAGGCTCACCCACTGAGGGGCTCACATACCCAATGGCAGCACGTAATGTAGACGCTCCATCTCGGATGGCCTTGTTGGTAGGGCGACGGCTCTTGTCGGGAGCTTCCAGCCCCGACATTGAACACCCTCCGTTGACGATTTCGCACTGAAGCCATGCTGGCCAGCGGGTCATCTTCGATTAGCTAGAGGTCATGCCAATCACTTGAACAACTACCATGGAAACGTGCTTCCAAAGTTCTTTTTTGATTGCTCACGTAAGGTAGGTAGCGCACACACTGTACGTGTACGTGTATCTTATAGCAATTATGTGGGTGCTTCCAAGCCTCCAGCTGGAAGGAGTGGTAGGCCGCGCTGCGATGATTATCGCGTGTCGCGTGCGCACGCACGGTTGAAATTTCGCATCCGTTTGCTAATTCGGATAAGAAATTGAGCCGGCGATTTGATGAGTCGCATTGCCTAGGCTTTCCCAGTGCAAACCCAACATTGCAGTTCTACTGAACCGTCCCAGTTGAGGTTCTTGCTTAAAGGCCATTCCTCAGCCACTTCTCGAAACAAGTGCGAATTATGAATAAGCGTGCTTCAGCAGATGCAATCCAAGTGTTTGCATCACAAGTTTCCGAACGCATCACCAGGTGTTACATTTTCTCGCTTCCATGAACAATTTCCAATGATTCTTGGACACGTACTGGAAACGTTACCTGCTCCCCTCAATTTTGGCTATACTGCATCTTCTTCCATCGATTTTCAATCCGCACGTAGAATCATCTGCGTAGGGAATCCTTGAGCTAGTAGAACACCAAGGTTCGAACGAATGGAATCTTCTTCGCGGCTGCAACCACATCCCCCAAGAGTGGAGGTTGATTACCATGGGGAACGGGCACCACGAGTGCACAATTTGCATGCGTTCCAGGTGTGATTCTGTGCTGTGCGTCTCGATTCACATTTGATTATGCTTATCTATAACCGAGACGCTCAATAGTGCATGATATACTGATTGATTTGGCAGAATATTAGCCCCAGCTTAAGCTGTCTTTCGGTTTAGAAACACCAGGTTCGAAACGCACCAGCCCAATGCTTGAATGATGCTTATACAGCGCTTTGGATTCTTCAATCTCTAGAACACAGATTCTGCGTGTCTGCCCAAGACTACCATCACCCTCCGCATAGGCTTGCTCACCCAAGCTTTTGTAAGTGAGAAAGATCCAATCCTGAAATAGCACTCCATTCTCAAGTTTGCACTGCATGATACTGGTTTCAGCATATAATCAATAAGCCTATGTTTCTACGAAGCTTCTCCCAGCAGAATCATTCCAAACGAAGCAAACTGGGCAATCAGTTGTCTGAATTGCATGTCGGCCTCATGAAGTCACTTGCAAGGTTGAATAAGCCTATAAAAATCTTCCACACATAATCTGGAAGTTAGATTTTTTCGTGCTCTTTCTTCCATCATCTGTGATAGCTACAAGACAATGTATGCAAAAAAAACATGTGCAAAGATTTACCGGAGCAACAGCAATTTTTCGGGATTCCAATTCACCGGAGCAAGTCGATTGTTGTTTTCAGAGCAGTGCCATTGCTGAAGCATAATCGCCGAAACATCGTTCCTGTAGCATCATCCCTGAATCGTCATTGCTGGTCTTGAGAGTTCTCACGTAAATGACGGAAATCGTAAATGTTAAAGGCAGGATAATCAGCTGCTTTCTCATCTTTAATTGGCACAGTATTTTTTTCTCCTTGAAAGAAGTTGACCTGGGCCATCATGTACTGAAGCTTATATGTGTGACAGTATTCTTGCAACCATTTTTTGATGTTTAGATATTCACGCTCAGCACAAAGGTGCTACAAGAGCTTGGACAGCTCACCTGGAATACATCACAAGCAGAGTTGAGGTTGTATTGTGGGTATCACTCTTGCAGAGCCCGGTGCCTCGATTGCCATTGCAACGTGTGTCTCGGGCAGATGACATGGTGTTGCACACGGACACCGAGCGGCTCTGCTTCACCGCCGGTATTGTGTGAAGCAACCTCGTTTTTCATTGTTTAAATGACAGCTGGCCTGTCATATGGCGTCCTGCAACTGTACACTGTTGCCAGAAGGAGGGTGAAGGGACGGGAATAGCTTGATTGCAGCGCAAGCATCTGGGGGGGACTAGGTCAGTTTTCACGAGGACAATAGTGATGCGAGAGAGCCACCCTAGTTCATGAAGGGTGTGGGTAGAGTGATGTGCATCCCAAGCTGGCATAACCATGCCGTATATTGATCAATTGACAAGGAAAAAAAGAAAAAATCTTCGGAACCACCAGTATTCATGGTGGTTGTTTAGGCGGTTGGTATGATCACTGGCTAACGAGACTGTAGATTGCTCATCGAGGGCCCAGCCTCGTGATCCTGCTGTGAAGCGTGATAGCTTGCACGAGAACAGTGACGCCCCCGCAAGGCTGAGGCTTTGACCACGCAATCCGGAGGCGATATGTCAATTGTGCGCCAACATGTGTCAGCAAAATAGGACAACCCATGTTGGATGGCTCAGTGAATTTTGTCCCTATGGAAAAGCAGTTCATGTCTCCGATTTGGGATGTATATACCTCCGCTGAAGTTTGACGTGTTCTTTGCTGGTTAGAGGATTCCTGCTTCGAGTGGCCGCTGAACTTTCCATGCGCCCAAGAGACCGCCAGAACATGTTGGCGAACACAACCGTCGCAAGTGCATCTTCTGTTTCCACGCATGCTGCTTTGCTTTGTATGTTGTCCCACACTCTAGCATCTGCTGTCTCTTGCAGGGAGCTTTGTGGGGCTGGGCCCACTGCGCGATGATGTGGCGCCTCCCTCCCCGCGCCACGCTCTCACCTTCCGCCGAGCAGCGAGACTCATGGATGCCGCCGAATACTTCGCCTCCCAGCCGCCCGGTCCAAACTCACCCGCCCGTCGGGTGCGCCCCTACTAGTTCTTGATTTGATCTCTGTGAAGGACAACCATCCAAATGTGCGCCTCCACTCCAGGACAGTTTCTAAGAAAATGCAAAAGCTGCATGGGCCAAAACTCTAGAGACCTTGAACAAGAGGCAAAACGCCACGGTTTTGAAATGCAAAACCATACTGTGTTGTTGTTGTTGTTGACGAATGCGTTTGCAAACTGATGTTCCTGATTTTGGCAGGCAGAGCGACCTCCAGTGCGGGATGCATATCAATGGCTGCCAAGAGCGCCCTCTCTTCCCAACGCCCCTAGCAACGCAAACTGCAAGGCAGCTGGGTGCGTAGCCACAGACAATTGTGAAGATTTCAGGTTGAGATTGTATGAGTGTTGTGCAATTTATGTTAACCATCGGATTGCATTGAGTATATGTGCTAAAGCTGGCTCAATTGAGTTTGATATGTTCGTGCCCTACAGTGTGCTTGCATGGTTGATTCGCAATCACAGGTTGTTCTACGGATGCTTTCCTCGTTTCGTTGCTGCAAGTGGTAAGTTTTTGAATTATGTGGACCTTGTGTATATCATTCCTGCTTCCACTGTATCATCGAGGGCATACGGGATGCATCGCTTCTTCCTAGGATGCGCTGGTCCGCTTATGGCCGAAGGCACCTGCTGGCATACAGGTCGCCGCGCCGCAAAGCTGCCGCGCTCTCCCTCCCCCTTTGCTCTCGTCCATCTCTGCAGTCCCCTTCCCCGCTCTTCAAAAGCCCCTCGCACCGACTCCCCGAGGCAGACTCGGCCCATTCAAGAGGACCCAGCCCCGAATGGTTTGTGCCATCCAGAGAGCAGGCGCACCCGCTCCGCCTGTGGGGCGACATAGCCAGCTCCGCCTCTGTGAGCGTGCCAACCCAACCCTGAGCTCCAAACCCTCATAACTTTGTGGAGTCTCGCCTGAAAAGACTAGCAGCTCCAGCAGCACCATCAGTGGCCGGAGAGCCTTCTCTGATGGAGCCTCTTCGCACGCGGGGCGGATCCTCGGCCAATGGGCTTGATGCATGTTCCCCTCGTATGCGTTTGCTGCGCTCCTTGGACCTCAAGAAACGTGACGCACCTACATTCCTCAGACCATTTTTAACCTTTCAACTGACAATGGTTTGTCCACGAGAGACTCCTTCAGCAAGCCCGTGACAATGATCCCAATCGCCTACCTACTCAACAGGACGCTCCACTCTTGTGACTTCCCAAGCCTCCGGATAGACCCTCATGTGGCTCGTCTTGTTGGATGTGACGCAGAACAGTAGACGCAATCAACACACTGGCACGTGCGCACAGGCAGGTCAGCCACTTGGGTGCCACACGGTTGAGGTGGAATGGGTGTGGTGGCTCCAGGAGGTAGAGCTTGACTCTGGGGAGTCGCATGCAAGCGAATGGCCCCGACCATTGGAGCCTGCACCAGACAAGGGCTCCAGCCTTGCTGCGCAACGAGTGAACCATTTGATGGGCAAAATGATCGAGTGCCATAGACTGAAAGAGGAAGCGTCTCCAAGGATTTCGCGAAAGAACTGGCGGGAGCGTAGAAGAGACAGCAGCGTTGATGCACCAGCGATGGAGGCCTGTCCGAACAAAGATTTCAGCCTGGTGCACGGTACAGACCAAGCTTGCTTTTCCTGTTCATGCCGAGTCATCGGTCCTTGTGTCGTTGCATTTCGTTTTGGGTGGTGCAGGTGTGCTGACACCATTCTGAGACATGAGATGGAGGTGTGAAGGCAATCGTTGCCCGCCAGTCTCTAGAGGTTGAATTTGCATGCTCATGTTCCAAAATGACGTTACTTCGCCTGGACTCTTTCATTTTTGAAGATTTAATCAACCACAGGACTTGACTGGAGAGGATATTGGGGTGTACAGATGCGGACGACATCGAGTCGGATCACGAGCAGGATGTTTGGGAGCAGGCTGTAATGTCGCGTCAGCAGTGGCAGCTCATGGAGACGGTCGATCATATACAGCAGGTGTAAGTTATTGTCAATATATGCCCTAGGCGGTGCCGCATCAGCATCATCATACATCGGCGACTCTTCACCAATTCCTAGCTTCTTGATGTAAAGTGCCGTAAGTGGGGGGTGCAATGTGCATCCCCAAGTACGCTTGTGCTATGCCCCCACAGGTTTGTGGTCACCGTGTTGCCACATGTTGTCCCACAGAGCTGTTGAGTGTCTATAACTGGGCCTTGGTTTGCATGCTTGGAGTGGTCCCATGTACAGGTGGCGAACACCCATTCGAGGTACTCGCGACATTGCGACGAGGTGTACATGCAAGAAAGCCAGAGGCGAAACTGCACTGCCCTGACGCGAGCTCTACAGCACGGTCAACATGTGCATCCTCAGCCAGCTCAGCAAGCTCAGCCTGAACAAGAATCACCCCAAGAAGAGCAACCACATGATCAACTCGCGCTGTTGCTTTTGCACGCAGGCGTCTCAGAGCCAGGACTGGCGGCGCTTGCAAAGGCTCTGCCCATGAATCAAGTAAGTGTCCTAGATCACATACAGAATAAAGACAATGAAAAGGGGGGCTTTTCCAACGGTTCTTTAACACCTACCAGGAATTGTGTGCGCCTCATAGATATGCAAGTGCGGGAAGGTGTGGCGTGGCATATGTTTCATTATAAGTGAATTATGGTGAGCATTCTATAGCAGGGAATGTTCACCATAGTTCACGTATGGGGCTTGGGATGTTTGTATCGAGAGGCTCGAGCAGCTGCTGTAGCAACTGCTTAACACTACACTTTGAGGGAGTGTGTCATTGCCTTACATGAGGCCTGGCTAATTTGATGGAACGCCCACTGACATTGACAAGATGGCTGCTGTGGTTCAGTGGGTCTTTTTCTGCTCTAACGCAGGAATGTCAAACCATGACTGATCCAAGCGATTATCAAGAAGGTGTCTGCAAAATTACTCTGGAAGCACTAACGAAGCCGCATGGGGACAACATGCACTGGTCATTCGTGGGAAACTGGTTGATTGTTTCTGTGATTCAAGCTTGGTTAATTATTTTCTTGCGGGCATGGAGGCACGTTGATCTGCAGGCAGTAACCTGTTTGGCGCTATGCCGCAACGACATAAAGGGGTCGGCTGTGGAGGCGTTGGTATCCGGGCTGGCCAATAACTCCGCTCTCACTCAACTGGACCTCTCCCATAACCCTATAGGCAACCCCGGGGCGAAGACCTTGGCCGAGCTCCTAGTGAATAGGAAGCAAAACAACTCGGCTTTGAGGGAGTTGAGCCTGTGTGGATGCGATCTAGGGGACTCAGGCGCTTCCGCCTTGTTCCACGCGGTGGCTCAGGGAGCGGGCAACCGTCAACTGCAAGTAAGCGCACTGGCACTCATGAGCGCTTGGCACTCCCACCCAGGGCTCGCTTTTGTACTTGCGCTCGTCGCTTTCCATCGTAGGAGCACCGCTTTTCCAAGCTCGTGTCTGTGGAGTCCGCCTGAGTGCTTAGAGTTGCACCCATCGATTAGAAAATACGCTGACACTTGGCTCAATAGCGTGCGTTTGCTATCGTCTACAATGCGTGCCAGGTTTTGTAGCTCGCATTGTAGACGTGGAGATGCAGCACCTCCAAACGTACTGCCACTGGCCTGAACGAACGTGGGAGATAACCAACGGTTGGTGATGTTTCCCATCCACTTTTCCTATCAAACTTAGTTGGTGCAGAAAGCAAGCATAAGGCGAGTTGATGTGCACTTTGATTGAACAATATACTGCTTGATTGCGACAACGCGCTTGTTTTGTGTGAGGTAAGTGTGCGTCCAGATGATTGTAAACAACTACTTGTGCATCGCCAAAACCGCTGGCGCTCGATTCTGTGGAGCTGAGCCCCGCAAGCCTCGAATGCTGCATTTATTTTTGGGATGAACTTGAAGACATGTGCTTGGTCGCTGGTTGGGTGCAAGCCTTTTTCACACCCGTGAACTGTGATCTTGTGCACAACCATTCCGCTGCAGTTGGGCGTGGCGCGCTGAGTAATATATCGTGTTTCGGTTGCAGGCGCTTAAGCTGGGGCACAACCTCATCGGAGACTCGACTATGCGTGTTATGGCGGATGCTTTGATACGCAACCGCACCCTGCGCGAGTTAGATCTGGCCTGGAACAATGTCCAAGTGCGCTGATTTGAGGCGGCATCGCGCGCACATGGCCACTCTGTAACATTATCAGATCACCAAGTGTTGACAACATCCTGTTTTGACAGGGACAAGCAAGTAGAGCAATGAGGGGGCTGCACCTTGGGACAGGCAGCCGCCGATCGGTGGAGGATGGGTACAACTTGGCTACGTATGCAGGAAGGTGTACCAGGGGAGAGAAGGCAAGCGGTGTGCTGGCTCTTGAGCAGGGGCTGTACTAGCAGCCATTGAGAATGTTCTCCGGGTCCTCTGTTGTTTGAGGTGGGGGATGGGGGCGCGTGCAGGCAGGCGGCTCGTTATCAATTGGGACCATGCTGGAGCTGAACTCGGGGCTGCGAGTGTTGAGTTTGGCATGGAATGGGCTCGACTGGGAAGGAGGCGTGCGGGTGTGCGCATCGCTCATCTCAAATGCGCACCTGCGCAGTCTGGACCTCAGCCACACCCGTGCCACCCAGGTGAGCCCCAGTGGGCAGGCTCTCTGGGTGTCGGATGCTCACCTATATGGCATGTGTAGCAGTTCCTGGTCTCTATTGTCTGTGGTTGGGCGGTTGGGTCCCGCACCCAGTGGTATGTCCGGTACTAGGTAGTTTATCGACCTTTGCTCTAAGTTTTTGTTCATCTGTTACTGCATGGGGTCATTCATCACTGATGTAGTTTGCTAGTTACCCGCGTTCAATTCAATCGCCGGGAGACCTAAGGATTCAAGAGATTTTATAGATGATCATCACAGTTGAATCGAATGGATGCTAGGTTGCTGTGTTCAGCAAGTGCTTTGCCTGATGCGTCTGCTGCAAGTTAGTCATCTGGGGCTTTTGGTGATGATTTCTGATACAGGGCCAGTAAACGAGGTCGTTTCCTGTTTGCAGGAGGTTTGCCTGGTGGTGTGTGAGCTACTGCGGGTCAATTTGGTGCTACAAGCGCTATATTTAGACGGCAACCGCCTTGGGGCACAGGGCGGTGGCCATCTCATTCGCGCTGCGCAGTCGTCGTCCTCACTGCACACCCTCTCCTTCAGAGACTGCAACTTGTCCAAGACGGCAGTAGCGTCCCGCAGCCGCAGCAGGTGCCATTAAAGTTTCGTTCTAAACAGCACAAAGTGCGTGAATACACCCCCTTTGTCATATCTCAGCCGTCTTGGCATCCCTTCATATGTACATGGCAATTGAATTCACTATATGTTGAGTGTGCCAATCCGCGTAGCAGTCAAGGCACTTTGTTGATGTGTGGCCCCTTAATTGTCTCTACCTCGCACAGGCTAGGATCTGTATTTACACGCTAATTCCGGAATGCACCTGCTGAACCTTAGGGAGTCATCGATCCAACAGGAGGCTCGAAGCTTAGAGCTGTGTCACGATATTGAGTGTTTGACGATTCATTTGCCACTGCTTTGTTATTTTTTTTTATTGCTGTGTTGGGGTTCATGGAGCCAACCAGAGCGAGTCTTAACTTTCAGTTTCCCGACAAGGTGTACCAACTGCAACTTGAGCGCCCGGAGGAGCACGCCGTGGCTTATGAACTGAGCGTGCTCAACCAACAGATGGGAGGTTGCTGCATAAGCAAGGTGACCCTCCTGTCCCCGCCTCCGTTTGTTACAGTCATCAGATTCCTGCAATCTCCCAGAAAGTCTGCTCAATTGTTCTAGGGTGTTTCGAAAAGATCGGGACTGGTATGCCAAGGCGCACACATGGTGGAGTGTGCCTGATCTTCCCAAGTAAACACCCCTTTGTCCACCGAGACCGCTTGGGTGGGTTTGCACGGTGCTTTTGGTCTTCCCTGTTGTAGAAGCCAGACGTAGACATCCCCCACCCCTCCATAACTCTTGCACGCGCACACCGCCGTGCGCAAGTCTTTTCCCGCTGAATTTCAGCCTTGCAAAGCAATGACAGAACCATCAGGCATGATTGGCAAACGCTTTACAACCAACCGGGCTGGAGAAGGACTGCGGGCTCGCATGTATTTATATATGAATGCTTCCCTTGGTAGTGAGTGGAAAGGGTCACTTGATTTTGTTTTTGTCTTTGCAGGTTTCTCTCGACGGCAAGAGCCTTGCTGCGGCGGCCATTGCTACATGGCCGACGGAGCTACCTTGCAAGGGAGCCCTGAGCTTCCAGTTTGTGAGCAACCTGGACTTCATTGGAGCCTCTGTGCCGTCGCCCAGCGCCCGCGGCCTGGCCAGAATTGTGGCCCAGCTGGCAAATGGGGCCCTCTCTGATGCTGAGCGCATACAACTGCTCAAAGTCATTGCACCGGCGTACTTCTTCACCTCGCTCCAGGTATCCATCTCCCCGGACAGGCCTCTCCACGCAAACCTTCCGAGCACAAATTAACAGCACGCAACATCCGCCCAAAGAACATCTGGAGACGCAGGCACCTGCATGTCACGCCATTCGGCTGGTTTATCGTTGCGGCAACAACACACGTGCAGTTTACTGTAGAGCACGAATATCACTACTGGAATGGCGCTGACTTTATTAATCACCTAGCGTGGTCGTGCATTGCAGGACTCAAATCCAACCAACAGTTGCCCACATTACTCCACCGCGTCTCTACTGTTCAGCTTGTATATGTGCACGTGTGTTCAAATCAACTCCAGTCCAGTCTTGCATTAACTCTTCGTTTTATTTGCTGCCGTCACCGCTCGTTTGCGGAGCGGAGTATTTCGGAGTCCGCTGTGCATGTTCCTAGAAAACAATGTTGTCTCATCACGTTCTTTGAAACACGCACACCGTGTAGTGGTTTCAGCAGCCAATGTGTTCATAGGGCTCAAGAGTATATTGATTGGATTTGTTGCACATTTGTGCCGGCATGAGAACGAAAATGTATTGTGCAGCTTGCACTCCCCTTCGGTTTTTGCAACGAATGCTTCATAAACCTTGAAGCATGCGATTGCAGTAATTGGAGGGTTTCCAACATGGGTTCTGCCTGCGGGCAACATGTGTGTACCTTTGCGGTGCTTATCTTCATTTGCGTTGTGCTGCACCAGGCTCAGCAGATCATCGCCACGTTCGCTGCAGGTCCTGACCAATCGAACGCCGCTCTGCAGCTCTTTCCGCGCCTTGTGGATCAGAGGCACGCTATGTCGGTGCGTTGCCACCTATGCTGTTGCTCGTGTTTCTCCATGAACACTTGGGAGCGGTTCCTGGGACCTGCATTGTATCTTATTCCCGAGCCGCTATGCTCGGCATCTGCCCTGGCGAATAGAGTTTCTGTGCGTGTGTGTGGACAACACCTGGTACCAATGGTGGCTCATCCTTGTTGCGCACAAATAGACAACCCTGACTGCCTTGTTGTCTTGTGTCCACACAACTGCCGCTGTAGTCAATGGCTTGCAAGGCTTTGTATCTCTCTCCATGACATGCAAATGAATCTGTGCATCACAGTCAAACACAACGCACATCACAGGGGCGACAGGCTTCAATGCTGTGCAATCATCAACATCAGGTCTAATGTCTTGCACAGTGCACAATGGCGGAACCATTGTTGGTCCAAGTGAGCAAGCATACTTGAAAATGCCATATGCACTGCAGGTAGGTGGCTCATTGGCTACAATATTCAAGCGTATAAAATGTCGGTGTATGACCTGTTATTTCTGTTTTTGGGAATCTTTCTTAGATTTTACCGATGTGCTTCTCTGCGGGCATGGCAGGTGATGATGCAGGGCGTGAGCTCGCTGACTAAGGCAGCGCTGAGCGAGGGACTGGGCCAGTTGGTGCTGTTTCGGCACACCAATCCTTCCGGGCGGTACCGCCTGGATCTAGGGAGGGAGGTTTGCCGCGCTGTTGCCATCAAGCTCCACGACCTGAACAAGCAGGAAGGCAGGGTGCGTCTCGAGTCCCCACCCCCAATTCCAGCCCACCCCTTAGCCAAGGTGGTGGAAGCAACCGATCTGCAAGCGAGCTGTTGTCGTGACCCTGACCCCTTCCCAAACAGGGCTTTCCATATTTGATTACTGATCATGGAGAACCTGGGCTCTCTAATATTTGCCGCTGGGACCTTATGAGCAGAAGCTGTTCGTTGTCACGTTATCACCAGATCACACTGTTGTGCACTGCGCGCACAAGTACCCACAACTAATGAGTATTTTGAATAGCGTCTCTACAAAGTTTGGATAATGTTATTGTGAATTTTGAAGTTCAAATAAATGTTTTTTCAAATGGATGGAAAAATAACGTATTTTGATTATTCATCGAAATAGATTTATAAATCAAGTATCTTAAGGTCTCACACCCCAGGCGGCGTAGCATGTGTTCTCTTAGCAGCTGACTGCGCCATTGTAAGCAACATCATGGGCTTGCTGTGGGAGGGGGCTTGTGCAGGTGTATAACTGGCTGAACGTTGAAATTGACGGGGTATCGTGCGCGCCAGCGTATCACCTCCCTGCTGGATGGGAGGAGGTGCCGCGCAGCGGAGTGCTGGTGCTGGACTTTGCATCCCACAAAACGCCTGTGGTCGCCAACCGCCGCGCACCCTCTCCGCTGCGGCCCCGAGAAATGCACCAGCTCATGCACTTCATGCACACCCCTGAGCTCCATGGAGGTCCCACTAGCGCCGCCCGCCAGGTGACATATAAAGGTTCCTTGGAGCGCAACTATAGTGTTGTATTTGTTGGAGCTGTGCAGTCATTGTGACATTCGGCATTCTTGTTTGCCTGCTAAGTTGGCAAGTTTTCTCTGTGCAATCATGGACTTTGTCAGACTCAGTTCTTGCTCATATACACT
>NHOP01000309.1:0-16579 GCA_018697155.1 Pyramimonas parkeae | reverse complement strand
TAGAGGGCCATGCTGGGTTCGCGGTCATCTTCGATTGGCGAGTGATCAAACCATTCGCGCATACTATCTGCCTCAGCCGTATCGAAGGCCATGCTCGCTGGGCGGGTCATTTTCCGATAGCGAGTGATCATGCCAGCATCGAAAACAACCACCGCCATCGCTCGCGGTTCTATGGTTTGAATATTCGAATTCGGATGGCCAGTTCGCTCTTTATACGTGCATCAGATGCTGCCATGTACTCCCCCAGTCACCGATGCAGGTACAGCCGCGACGATTGTGTGGGATCCATTGATGTTATTTGTACCTTGTCCAGACTACGGTAACTGTTCTGATCATCGATCATGGTTCACAGAAGGTCGATCTCTAGAAGGTCGAAAGCACTTCGCGCCCTTGCATTGTAGTCTACACACCCGATTTGCCGGTTGCAGAGGTTGCACCCGATACCCTCTCCTATCCAGTCGTACGTTTTTTCCATAACATAGTAACGTAATCTTCAGCGCTCGTGTAAGGAAATTTCCCCTCCACGTCCTTGCAGGTGAGGTGATAGCTAGTGCACTTATTGTGGTCCGCCTAAGACTTGTAGCATGGGCAAACGTAAGGCTCCGGAGGTGGATATCGAGACACGGCCGGTTCCTGATGATAACGCGGCTACATCTTCACCGCTGGTCACGCCGCCCACCAAGAAAACTCGTCGCGATGGGAAAGGGAAATCAAAAACACCCTCGAATGCTGCCAACCCCACACCAGACGAGCCAGGTATCAATTTCAGTAGCCACTAACCACTACGTTACATGTGAGTAGTGTTGTTGTTTTTTGGTAGAAAAAACCTGTGTCAGTGCTCGTGTTTGGGTTTTCTGGAAGCACCGTCGTCAACTGGCTGATTATTTATGTTTTATACCAAACTTGTGCAGCATTCTTGTTGGGATGCTCACTGAACGGTATTACAATAGCATGGATGAGATCATAGCTGCGAATGGTAACATCATGTCCCGTGGATTTGTGTGTGTCGGAACGTCTAATATTTTATAATGGAAATGTGATTCGGAAGATATCCCAGCACACAACGCACCAACTTGCCCCACGGCCTGATATCACCTCTTCTTGTCTTCGGTACCTTACTTTTGAATACTCATTGAAGTACATTGGCTGTGCATGTTTCTTATGTCTAAAGCTATCATCCCTTTTGGATGTTCTGCATGAGGCGGCTGTGTACAAAAAGACCAGCAGTCCATGCAGGATTGTTTGCGAGAATGCGGACGTTTGTGCGATAGATTGAAATAATGGATAAACGACTGACTGGGTTACTATACAGCTTATGATGAAGATGATCAACAAGGGGTTGAGCCCATTCATGTTTCCTCACTCATCCATTGTGCATTTGCCAAGTCGACATCACGTAGCATGGTTTTCCGATTAACCTTCCATTTTGTCACCGCTGTTCTATCCTAGCAATGATCGCATCTGTTGGAAATGTGTGTGCGCAGCATTGGTCAGAGGGGTGCGAAGATGACTGAGTGAGAGCAACAGTTTGGTTTGATACCGTCTTGTCAGTTCACTGCTTTCAGAGTGCTTGTAGACCTCTTGAGAGGGATAGTGAAAACAGAGCATTGCTCAACAATCAACAAGTCTGATGAGTTGTACGTTCGTTGAGCATTTTTAGGCGAGCCACAATCGGCAATCACGACCCATGCTCGCGGCTGGACATCATTATCCAGGATGCTTCGGCTGGGATAGATGCGCGTTCCCCCAATGGTTCAGCTGGTCGATCGGCGAACTGTGTAGGTTACCAATATATGACGAACCCTAATTTAAGGAAGGTTCACCTCAGCGGGTGATGGACTGTTGGCCTATTCATCGGGGGAAATTTGAATGTTTTTGGATTACACCGTCACTGAATTATCGTCTATTGCACAAGGAAGTGTTTGATGCACGCTTTTTCGTTATCACCTTGAGCCATGAATCTTGTGGTGTTCACAGCTGACGATGAGGAAGATGTGGAGGAGGTTGCTGATGATCGAGATGGTGATATGGGACTCGAAGCAGACTGTGACGATATGGGGCCTGCTGGCCCAAGTAGGGAGGAAGCAGACGAACACAAGCGCAGCCGCATGAAGTAAGATCCCCATACTGAGAATGGGAGGATTTAAACTCAAGCGTTTCCAAGTAGGGTCAGAATCTGCAAATTCCGGTGCAAATCAATGAAGACAAATGTATATGGTCGATGGACACACTGATCTACGAATGCACGTTCTGTATGGTCGTCTTCGAATCTATCCTCTGATGCTTCGTTTTATTTTGTTTCGAAGTCTGAGCTTTATTTGTGTGTTTGACACGCAAAAGATGTTGTTTAACACCGAATCCCATCAGATTGCATTTATACAATTCCTTCAGGAATCACCACAGAAATCACCGCATTAAAAGACAATTATCAAGAATATTGAGTTTGGATTGCGTCAGGGTGTAGTGACGTCCAATTTCACAAACACATACTCTTGTATTCTTGTCCCTCCGATGTAGATTTAGCTGATGCTTCAACTGACATATTGTTCAAGCCATCTGGTGAATGGTTCAGAGACTGAAGACGCTGAAAAGACCCTTTCTTGAAGATTTGAAACGAGTCCACTTCCCGGGAACAGTATTGAGTGCATGGGTTTTCAGTCGCCACCTCTGCCAAAGGATCAGAATTCATGTATTTGTTTTGCTCACAGTCCTCAAGTGTGATTCTCACATGCAGTTTCACAATGCATATGCGTAGCATACTTGCGGAGCGCTTCAATCCTTGGCAGCATGCTGCCTGACGCTGCCAAAGAGACATATTCGCGAGATTCGAAATCCTTCTTGCACTGGCTATTTCCCCTTCCCTACGAGGACCCTAACGAATACGCGCTATTCAGGGCAGTATGTTGAGAGTTCATACTCTTTCGTAGTTGTGGTTTTGATGGGTTGATGTTGTCAGCATTGCTTTAACTGCACCGTTTCACAAAGCCCCCGCAATTTTTGCGAAAACAAAAAACTATCGCACACCGGGTTCATTGAGCGAGCGGGAATCTGAGAAAAGAATTCTGATTTGCAGTCAATTTGCTGCTTGTGTGGTTGACTCAGGGCCATTCTGGCACGACTGACCCCGGAGCAGATGGAACGCTACGAGTGCTACCGCCGATCTGCTCTGCAGCGCTCCTCCATGAAACGAGTGCGCTTTTCGACTGTTGTAGCTGTTCGGTGTGCAAGAGGATGTGTCCAGCCATTCCTGCAGTACTCGAGGAGCGCGACTATGGTTCTCCACTTTTGGAACGGAAACGAATTTCAACCTAATGCAAAACCAGCAATTCCGCAACGTTGCCTGTTGTTTTCACGATCTTTGAGTACACATACATAGCATTCACATGCTTGATTGTATGTGCCAGCACCTGGTGGTGATGTGCGGCTTGAATCTTTTGCAGAGAGAAACACAACATGCATTACAAGGATGTGTGTTGCTTGAAGTTTGTCTATTGCGCGCAATAGCATGACATGGCGGCCGATAAGAGCTAGCAGTGTACTTTGCCATTCGCATTATGTATGTTCGTGGGTGTGGTAAGTACTCAATACAACTAGATTCCCTCATTCTGTACGGCACCGTAATATCGACGTGTATGCACTCTCACTCGAACATGCTCAAAGACACTGCCATTGTTACCAACTCCGCTGTAAGGGTGGTGTCCATCGTGGATTGTACACTGTACATGCTTGTTGAGCATAGGAGGTGGGGGTGTGTGTGCAGCTCATGCAAAGCATGGTGACCACCAATGTCACGCAGCCCATGACCATTGTGATGTCGGGCATCGCCAAACTGTTTGTTGGAGACATAGTGGAGTATGGTACATACTGATCTATGCCTCCAATGTGATATTGCAATGATGGTAGGAATCGTATGTGCGGTAGTGATATGTTTGCGCTCGCTGACATATTGATGAGCGTTCCTCCATGTGCGCTTGCAAGACCCAGCATGCGATGCTCGATGTAAGTCTCAACTCAGCAAAAAATTCACAGGCTAAATTCTTTTGCTGGGACATTCTGCTGTCATCTCATTATTTCATGTATGCTGTGTCCAAAACAGGTATAGGTCTGCAACCCATGTGGCAAAACAGTTTTTGGTTCTGGTTGACAGTCTTCTGTGGTTCACAGCCAAGACGGCAATGGCAGAATGGGGTGATACTGGACCTCTTCGTCCAGTGCATATTCGTGAAGCCTTCCGAAGGATTTCATCTGAGGGTATGTGCATTCATTATTTAAATTTAATCAAGGAAAAACAGAGCTGTCACAAATGATATACTCTTTACAATATAAAGTGTCATTGGATAGCCTCAAGCCGCATGCAACCCTAGCAGATCCCATTCACTACCATACTGTGTGATCGTCTAGTTACGTAGCGAAGGTCCAGGTGTGATCAGTGTCTGCTACAATGCACACACATCACGTTGTATTTACCATGCGTTTCCACAACTTCACGTTCATAGTTTTGCTTGCATAAAACATGAACAATGAGAATTCATCTTCTTTCAGGTTACTGTACCGATTGCTGTGCACAATCAACAGTTTCCGGTCGAGCTTGTGTTTTGCAGGAAAACTGCCGGTACGACAAAAGGCACAACTGTTCCAATGAACATGCCGGCGACTGATTGCTACTGGCTTACCGTTTTTGTTTGTTTGGCAATTATGCGTACACTACCTGCTTTTGTAGTCCATATGAAACCCTGCCTTGGCTGATATGGTAAAGCTGAGAATATATATCTTGATATCTTGATATCTTTGATTGGTTTTTTTGTTTTCGAGGATGTAGGGCTGTATTTGGTTTGAATCAAGGGCATGAATGAACAGTTGACAGTTATATGTTGTCATTTCATAAGATCGATGTTCATGTTTTGACAGAGTCTAGGCTATATGGATACTAACACTAATTGTTTTTGCGAGAAACATATCCACATATCAGAAATCGGCTGCTATCTTCTAGACAGATTGCCCCGCTTGTGTGATGTGATCGTGCTTTATCTCGATCAAATCACGTGCAGTTTGGAATCTGTGGCTCGGCGTTCCACAGCTTACAGATAGCCGTTGATCTCTTTCTCGTGCATGTTTTGAAAGAAGGTCTTGATCTGTGTTGAAAACCATCACCCAAAACCCAAACGACGTGTGAATCACGGTGACAGACATGTCGAGGAACGTAAGGTTTAGCTGATGGGTGAACAGGCCATTGCGCTCTCAAGCTGTGGGTTAAGCTTATTTGTTTTCACGCGGTCTTGACATCCAGAACCACACTTGGTGCAATGCAAATTTGCATGGAGCGAAAATCGAAGTGATTGGCTCGGAAATAGATACATCGTTGGGAACAAATCGACACGCCTGTGTGATTCCAGGGGCATTGAGTTCTTTGGCTAAGCTTTCCATTTCTTCGTTCGTCGGGTATGGAGTAGTTTCGTAAGCAGCCAGAAGCTTGTTTAGTACCTGCACAAAGCACGCACAAGTAGTCTACTCGACGGGTTGTCCAGAGAGTAAACGTTTGTTTTCGTTTGATGACGACATATCACATCATGCGGACAGAACCACCAAAATGCGCATGGCCCAATCAAAGAGTGCATTCGCACATAGAGCATCCAGGATAAAGAGCATCGATACATTGTACCACTCTTACGAATCGTCGCTGATTCTCCATCGTCAACGACTTCGGTGACAAATAAGTGTTGGGTCGCGTGAACGCACTAGATGTGCAAGAACGTTTGCAAGAATTCGAGTTGGCCAAGGCTCGCGCGAGACTGTAGGCGTGCGCAACAACAAAAGGTTCACCTCATCGCCTTGCTGCGTAAACCACATTCCCGGTACATTCTTTTTGAAAAGGAAGCTCACGTGTCCGCTTCCCAATATGGTGTGACTCTGCACACTTTCTATGTTACCCTCGCTGTCTTTATTATATGTATATAACGCCGGAGAAAGCGGGTCGTATCCCATGATGAGGCGCTGAAATATCGAAAATGCGATCAGTAGCCGCGACGTTTGTGACGAGTGAGCCGTGAACTCCACGAGTATGTGGGCTGTTGACGTTCTTATAGGCGGTGTCCGGTACCAAAGTGCGCGATGATGTGACATGCGTTAAGTGCGCGAATTGCTCATCCGAGGGCACCGGTCATGTCTGAACCTCGACACGAACATCATACCCACATTCGCGCTTGGACGTCGTGTCGCTGAAATTGTATCGAAAATGTCGGGCTCGAGTTCTAGTATGATTGATCATTAGCTCCGTCCAAGACGCCAAGAGATTTTGTTTTTGGTTTCGGGCACGAACTTTGAAGTAAGACAACGTTGGACTTCAAATAGTACCACATTAAAATGCAGCAAAAGATTGGGCGTCTCAGTGTTTACGTTTGGACGCCCAATGGAAGCCAATCGACCTGCATTCATGATAAGTGAAGCTTGATCCCATATTTAGGATGTTCGTGTCAAGCTTGAGCGAAAACACAATAACCACAACACCTATGACCGCATAACTTTTACCGCAGTATGATCGTGTTTCGGTGTCGACCCCTGTGAGAAATCTGGCTTTCGAGACAATGCCGGGGAACGTAAACGATCATGCCAAACAGCCGCATGTCCACCTGATACAACGAACTGAATGTAACATTTTTTGCAACCTCGTGGTTTTGTATCAGACTGATGGTTCCTCGCATCAATCGATCCATACGAGATGTCGCCGCCGCTACGCATCCCATCCGATGTTGCCAATGAAAGACGCGGTCTCAATACTTTTTGACGGAGATAATTTTTCCACGCACGAAATCTGCGATCGTTTTCACAAGTGCCGGTTGGCCTATTGGCTAGGCGTCAGCCAGTGCCCTCGTCTACCCTGACATCCCTATTTTGATAATCGACCAATGATTAACACATTTAGACGCTATCTGGGCTAGGAGTTTAGAATGGTTTCATTAATCGCCTGCACGCAAAATATTCGCCAGGGGACCTAGTGTTTTGGTCCGAAACCGGTCGGTAAATTACTACTGTAACATTGGTATACGCTCACTGGCGGCTTGATATGCTGTATAGAAGTATGAAAATATTATGTTCGGCGCTTATCGCATTGTTCCCATTGTTGTTAATTTCTTTTGGCTTCTTGAGCCTTTCATGGGGCTCGTAATTTCCAGATTACCATGAACCAAAAAAATGTCGATCGATATCGAAGAAACAAATGATCTTTTCGATAGATTTATCACGCTTGAACCGGTTCACAATTGTCGTATGCAAACCGAAACATCAATTCGAGGCTTCTGTGCATCCCATCATCGAATATGAAACGAAACACAATACTTGATCCCGCCTGCTCGTCTTGGCGCGGGAAGCCTGTATGCCGCAACTCTGGTGCAGTACGTCACGGATTTCAACATTACGATAGTGGACGACTCGTGTCACGAGGATAATAGACCCGCGAACCTTTAGTGCTGTGGGTATCGACTACGCAAAAGCATCCTGACGTATGGAAATCAACATGCCGAGCGCGAACACACTCTGTCTATTGCGCCCATTACCGGTGAATACTTCACAGAATAACATGGTTCACCAATTGCGACCGTGACATCTTATCCACCAATCGCTTTTTCTCGTACGGGATCAATCAACCTTTGGGGTCGGTTCGAGACTTACTTCCATGCGCTGTGGAGTCATCAGTCATCAAGGACAGAGCCATATTCACTGGGATCCATCGCGCACGCTCCTCAAGTGAAGGGCCTGTCACCAACTGCTCGTTCACAGCGCTTTCGATCCCAGATTGTTCGGATGAGTCCTTCTTTTCTAAGTAGTGTAAGAAAAATACGTACTGAAGCACGTTGTGCTCCGCCGTTAAGTGGTGCTTGAACCCACCAAGCCTGCCAGACATAAAGATTGATTTAGTTGTGGAACGCTTTTAAACTCCAAAGCAAAAGCACATGTAGAATGTAGCATGCAAAACAGGGACCTAATGAATCAAATCACGACTGGAAAACATTAGTCATTCAACACTAGCAGCGTGGGTAATTCTGACTTCCACCCAACAACCAGTGTGTAATGTGGCCCATGATATGGGCGTAACTCTTTTTGCACTCATCACAGTGTTGGTCACAAGCGTCCATGACAAGTAATGTCCATTACAAGAAATCAACGTAGCACTGAAGTAGCCATGTTGGGGCTGGAACCTCGTCATGAATCCCTGAACCAAATCAATAACGCCATCAGCTTAGTTGTGGGTCATACAAGAAAAGCTGAAGACAAACCAAACCTGCGATGATCAAATTCGTGGGCGTCTCGCGAGCATATGAGGCATTTGGACGCCAAATCTTTGATTTTTTATGGCCTTGTGTCGGCGAGACTCCTCGAAGGCAGATGAGATCAGTCCAATGAAGATGTTGAGGTAAATGAAGTTCCAGATCAGGTAAAAGCTTAATAGCGTAAACATCTTCGAGGAGTTCGAAGGCCGCTGAAATGCCACCTCAGGAATTTCTTGAAATAGCAGTTCCGAACCTGCACAGAATCCAATTTCCTTTCGCATTTAAACGCAATGGAATCTTAGAAACAGGTTTGAGAGTGGATAGAAGAAAGGGACAGGAATCAAGTCTTGGTTCGCTTTCTTTTCATAACACACTCATTTTGCCCACTTTTTGCAAAAGAAATCCTCTTGCTAAATTTAGGAACAAAAGCCGTGAATGCACACGAAATGATGGGGATAACAGCAATAACATGATTCACCATATGCACAAGAACATATATCCCTAACTGTCATGGTAGTCATCCTGGTTTCCATAGACCACTGTATGCCAATGCCCAATGCAGTCTCCCAGAATGGCACACCAACACTTCACTGCTTCTGTGTTGTGTGATGTGAGATGCTTGAAATAAACGACCGACTCCATCCGAAGGACCCACCTCCTTCATATACTTAGCCAATATCTCCCATGTACAACCCGGCAATGACATGCTCTGTGACGCACTGAGCGAAAGTGTTGCACTGTGCAGTATTCCCGCTGAAAAACACGAACGTGGCTACACCAAAGAAGACGGATATCAAGATGCCAAGTGTGAAGGTCGCCAACAGTGGACCCGCCACCTTGTAAACCCCCATCATCACTGTCGAGCCTGGTTGAAACAGGGGTACTCAGATTCTTCTCGCAAGTATCGAGCATACAATTTCAACTTCAAGAACTTCAAACACAATAAACATTGGTGGGGTGTGAGATTGGTCTGTGTTCAGTTCTTGCTGAAGTCTCACGTGAAACTGACTGGAGTGGCGTTTTTGCAAGGAACGAAGATAATGGAAACAACTAAAGCACATCAAACAAAATATTTCATAATACTACCGGAACACAAACAGACACAAAACACCAGACAATCTCAAGTGCCTTTTCACAGAATCGATTTCTGAACCACATTCTTGTATGCTGGTAATGCTTGCATGGAAAAGAGGAGTCTGGAAACAAACGGGAAGCCCTCCACTCCACAGCGAAGAAAATGAACTCCCTTTCCATATGTGCAAAACAAGAAGGCAAATCCCCGAATCAGCATATAGAACTAGAAATACACAGACACATGAGTGTGCTCTCCAGGAACGTGTCCCACCTGAGTCAGAGTCTACGAAGTAGATGACGAATGCATTTGTGAGCCAGAAGGGGCTGTGCACGATCGACATCACAGAGGTCACCTGCAAAAATACGTAGTACCAGAAGTAGTTGTTAGTGGCCAGCCGTCGAAGGAAAAGCAGGCTCTTCCAGAACAACCGCTGCGCGCGCGCTTTGGCGTCCAGTTTCAGCGGCGGCGGATCCAACACAACCGCACTCGTGCTATCGTCCTCATCTTCAACCGTCTCCTCATAACCTGTACAGAAGTATATCGCAAACATGCAGGCGTTGCAATTGACAGCCTGTTCATGTTCACTTTCAGTGCATGACGTTGCTCACAGGCACAGAGCGACATGCGAAGGTCAGCATTTGAGAGGACGAGGATTGGCGTCGGCTGAATACCTCTGCGCTAAGCTGTCAAGGTTTGCATTAAGGTAGATGGATACAATTTGTCATAATCACAAACGAAAAACATATGGCTAGGCAATCCCTGATCGCAATGGAGTGTAGAGAACGATGACATAGAGTGAAATAGATGCAAAATATGCTTGTGGTCCGTCAGCGAAGCATCAATCAATAACCACAATATCTGCTCAGTTCCTGGTTGTTCAGCTTTCAATCCATCTCATAGGTACTCACATGTGAACTCAAAAGGTACAAATTTGTTGCCTCTTACTTGAACATCAAGATATTCACACGTGCCAATCGTGTGAAACACAATGAAGTGCCGGTGTTCTATCCATCGCATTGAAACCTTGTGAAATTTCATTCGAGATCATTCATTGGCGCACCTTCCCATTCGCCCTCCTGCTCACCGGGCACGCTTGCGTTTACAGTGCCCTTCCCAATGGATGCGTAGTGAGACGGTCCTAGGCCCTTGAACATGAACATGGGGAAATCAGAAAGCATCATGCCACCCAAAGCAAGTAGCGCAAAGATGTTCTGGGACAAGCACATGTACAGTACTGCATAGTGCTTCCAAGTCTTGTCAGATGGGAAAACTGTATTATCACTGCCGAAGATGTTCATCACGGCGTTAAACTTGTACCTGCACAATCTAGTGGCAATATTCATCAGAGACAGCTGCCTTGAATTTCAACAAAGTGAATATGATGAAATGTGTTTTCATTGCGACAAAGTGGCAGCCATGGACTGTTGCGAATGGTGTGCTTGCACGTTCAGGGCAAAGTTCCAAGACACACTTTCGACTCAAATTGAGACACACACGATAGACTAGCGGAAACAGTGTCAAAGGGTCCAGCACTGTTTCTGCTAGAACGCATAAAACGCACCAATCCAATTCGTCGCGCTCCAGAGATGCAAGGAAAACCAAGGCCACGATTGCCACAAATAGAGAGGACAACTGGAATGTCTTCTTTTTACGAATCAGCAGCATGGCCAGAGGATTCGAAAAATGTCTATAGGTCCGATTAAAGATGGTGCAGCGGAGATCGCTGAGTACGTCCAGACACAGCTGCACGAATTCGCCCGACTTTTGCTGGTGCAGATCGCGGCACTGGGCTGGAATCTCGTAGAATAGCCGGTTCCTAGCATGTCTCAGCCAGACATCGCTGTAGGATTTGTTGTTGGCTAGCAGGGCGCTGCACTGGCTCGTGTGTGCAAAGAACAAGGGCTCCAGGCGGCCCAGGAACATCACTTCCACGTAGCCGATCTTGCAGTTCATGAACCTCTGCAGTTCCTTGAGGCTGTTAGTTTTCGCGTGAGGCCTCGTCGCGGACACTGGGCCGTAGAGATCCTGCAACGGAGTCGCGACACAGCATGTCTAGTCCTTAGTTGGTAATGGAATTGGTTGAGGTGGTCAGATCATTGATCCATGAACATGCTGATACCATACAGGTTTGCAATCGCTCTTGAGGCATAGATGTTGCCTAGGACAAGCCACAACATAGGACAAGAAGCATCGTGCAAACGTGTTCACAACCGGTTGGTATCATGGTCTGGAAATTCTTTATTTCATGGCAACGACTTGTGTTTAAAGCTGGAAAATTTGCTTTGTTCACTCAATCTGTGCAGCATTTTCTACATGGCTTCCAGCAAATGTGACTTGATTGCGGCTTGAACACTTTTGTTGCAGTGCTCAACATCCACGGATATTCCCGCGAAATAATGAAACAGCAATACTTGGTACATATGCGCTTGAAGATTCAAAATCTCAATATGTCCCGCCCAAGCCCAAATCAGCATTCGCTGGACAACGACACAATCAAGTTGCCCAAATGTGACTCCTCCTTGGCTCTGGGGCTCATCAGACCTGAGACGGTGACACTCGTTTCTCTTCAAGAATCCACACACCTGCAGCCAAGGAAGCACCGCGGCAGCGCCTGTGGTGCTGATGCACGCATTCACCTTTAACACGAATATGCACATCATGGTCAGCTCCTCCAGCAGAAACCCGTTGACATTTTGTGTGCCGCCGTGCCCTAAAGGCGTATACACGTCCTTGTCAGAGAACCGCTTTTTCCTTGTCTCCATCCACCCTTGGGTACGGCACAGGTCAAGAATCTGCGCCTCCACCGCGTTAAAGTCCATAGCAGCCAGAATCTGGAGCGCGATGCCTGGGTTTTGTAAGCCTTCCAGGATGCTAATGAGTAGTGTCAGAAGCGCCCGCTTGACCTCGCACTTGAGCATCTCCCCTGCTTTGTTTGACTGCGGATCGTTGTATCGAAAACTGTCCATGATGTGAGTGCACACGACGAACAGGCCGCAGTGGGGCAGCACCAGCGCCTGGCCTCGAGAAGAAAGTCAGCCAGGCACAACTTCACACATTCAGTCAAAACACCGTTTCGAGATACAAGATGCTCTGAGAAAAATCTTTAACACCGAACACATGAGGATTTCAAGGCGCGTTGTGTGATTCTGGCCTGGTCACGTCCAGAAGAATCAGATGCCAACCGCCAGATGATTGTTAAAGAAAGACAAACAGATACTGAATTACCATGTCAAAATGGAAACCAAGACCGCTCATTTGAAAAAAAGGGACTAATATCAACAAACTAGTGGCTGTTGCACCAAATCAGGTTGAACAATACTGCTCAATTTCTCAACCAACTGATCATCCGTGGGCATCTCTGAATCTGGGGGATTGTGCTATATTCAAGGAAACTATACGAGCACTTGAAATGCTCGGAGCACTTCAAATGCTCGGAGCACTTGAAATGCTCGGTGCACCATGAATTCAAAGACAACAATATTCGACAAATAAAAACTGATCACAAACAGCGCTTCAGCACGGCTGACACATTCCTCAGCTATGGCACAAAGCACGGTTCATCCCTTGGCTCAGCACAAGTTAATAATCTTGTTTTGGAAAGACATTTATCGCAAATGAAAGTAACTGTTTGAGCTGCTTTCCGAACCATATGGGCTGACAAGTTTATCCCAACATGCGCACCCAACTGCTCCTAAAAACTGGCTACACCGTAGCCATCCAAATATCGCAAGCGATTGCACCTGTTGGTTGCTACGGCACCATCTCGTTGAGAAAGTTGAGCAGTGCCACACACAACGCAGGAAGGGTCCTGGGGTCCAACAAGTGGTGACACGTCCAAGACCAAGGGATTTCCAACATGGCCTGACCTTCCTTGGACTCAGCGTGCCTGATACAGTTCAGCGTGTGTTGCTCAACAGTATCCAGCAAGTCCACCGCAACTAGCAGAAGGTCCACCGAACTGCAGCGGATGGAACCCACAACAGTATAGTGAGAGCAGCACTCCGATAGCGCATGCACACAGCAACGGCCCTGTCAAAACAGTTGCAAGCGCGCGCAAAGCAAGTTCACCAAAGGGAGCGAGTTTTAAGGTCTATCAGTGCAGCATGATTCATGATGCTGGGGGAAGAAGAGTTTCCTGGTGTGGAGGGAAAAGAACCAGCGGCTGGGTTTAATCATATCTCATGATAAACAAGACTTGCGCAAACAGTGATGTACCACGAAACAACACAATAGCAAATACACCAAGTGCCATTTGCAATGCCTTCTGACATGCTATAATGTGGGATGATTTGTATGTTGCGTTAGTTGCGGCTAAACCTCACACCTGTAGCTTTTAGGCTGGTGCTGCAGCAACTTTTGCATGCTTGTACAGTGGCCCTCCACCATACCTTGCAGCGCCTTGATCTGATCCATTACTACTGTGATTGGATTCTCTGACCTATGCCGTATGTCGGACCACATGAACACACGCTCACCCGCAATGATTGCCTTGAGGTCCTTCAAACGGCGGGCAATAGTGAGCATGAGTGATTGTGCCCAGCTGCCACCAGTCGACAGCAGATCGTACAGCGTTCCTTGGACGCCTGAAACGTTTAAGGGCAGAAAACCACACAGACAACCGTCTGGTTGATGAATCATGAATCCGACTATAATCGTCCCAAACAATGGGCGAATGGTTCGAAAGAGACGAGATCCCTCCAGCCACGGGCAGTGCTTCTACCTGTTGGAACAGGCGGGCTTATCCATGCCTATGGCATGCAACGTCGATGCACTAGTTCAACCAGCAAAAGACCATCACCAGTTTAGGGTTTCCGTAGATTGTGTCTGTATGCGACCAAGAATGCGAGCGCACCTGCGATCGAACGCATTCAATGAGAACTCAAAAGAAACGCAACAAGTATGAGCGAGTTCCGCTGACCAGAGTGTCCGTCGCGTAGCAGACTCAGCATCATTTGAATGGCTTCTGACGCCACGGCAGGTTTAGGGTGCGCCATCAGTGCAGCGGCCATGTGTGTAGCACCCAGTCGATTGTATTTGGTACACCTCCAATGGACATCAGCCAGGGAAGGCTGTTGTGTGTGCAGGTCTGGTCCGTCTATCAAATGTCCTAAAGATGCCCATCCAGCTATGCACGCTGTAGTTGATCCATACCTGGGGCCACAACCCATGCAGTGCAGAAGTTGTGCTCCCTAGTGCCAAAATGCTGTTACTACCAACCAAATTCAAGCAAGATACTTAAATGTGACAAAGCTGTACCCCAAAACCTCTTGGTCTTGTCAATCCATATATTCCAGCACAGGCTTGCACAGGGCAGGTGATGTAACTAGAGTGAATCACAGTACAAAGTCCTTGTTCCGACAAACATACTTTGACACACAGCTCAGACGATCCAAACGACTGGAGAATGTGGTGAGAGCGATAATTGCTTGTCGATGCCAGTTCCCACAATCTTGAGTGTTCCACAAATTGATCCACCCAAGTAAACGCGACACGTCAAGAAGGCCAAGGGTAAACGATTCATCGGCATAAATGCGCTACAACGGAATCCTTAAATGAGTACCCATCATCGATGTGGAAGGCGGATCTTATGGATGCTACTATGCGCCGGATCAGATGTTCCTCCATGGTGCTTGTTGCTTCATCAGTGCTCATGCGTTGGCAGATGTGCAAGATCACGTCCTCAAACTTAAGCCTTGGCACTGCCCCAACCACCTGCATCGGTATAGTAACTCGCACACACACACATTGAATGGATGCCAACAGTCAGATTCCATGAGGTACAGTATCATGTTCTGAGAATTCAGGATGATGTTGCCACATGACAAAAATGGAGCTGCGTGCAAGATGGCAACACAACTGCAATATTGATGCAGATATGGTCGCTTGTCATGCTCTGATAGAAGCCTCATACATATGTGCTGTGGACGAAGTAGTGTACGAAGAGTCTGAGTATCGGGATTTAAAACATAACATGTAGGAGGCCAGACAAAACGTTGCAATCGAAGGGCGGTCTTTGCGACTGCATCTGTGATTCGAGAGACGCGTCCGCTTCATTCTGCGGCGGAGGTACATGCAGAAGTCACCCTACACCATCATCAACGTCTACCTGGTTCATCGCCTTCCGCTCACTACGCGCATCACAACGGGTGGTGGAAGGACCACTGCGCAGCCGTTGCAGGATCCCAAATCTGTGCTTCCGTCCACGCAACAATACAAGCAACAAATGACCACATCCTCAGTGTCCTTCTGGTGCTCAACAATGCTTATTGATCGGATACCAATCCGTAGAAAATTGTCAGCCCACCTCAGTAGTAAACGGTTGAGCCAGCATGCGCGCCATGCAGAAGCGCGACCCTAGCCTGAACGTCAACCCCTCGCCCTGCTTGTGCTCCATCACCGCAGTTGTGTTTGGATCCATGTGCACCCCCAGCACCGCTGCAATTGCATGGATGAGGTTGAGCCACCTCTGACTTGCCGTCTCACGCACCATGGTGGCACGGACTCTCTGCAGCTTTCTTGAAGACTTTCCAACCTCCTTTGCTTTCACTGTGCGGTGAACCACGGATTGCAGTATGCTCTTTCTCCGACCGTACGCGAAAACTTTTGGGCTCGGCCCGAATGCGTCGAGTACGTCCACCAACTGAGTGGCCCCAAAACCGCGTGCAAAAATAGACAACACGCGTCGCCATCATAAAAGGGATCATGACCTCCAGAGCCTGACTGGAAATAGCCAGTAGCATCCGGTTCAAGTAGAATCACAAAAGCAAATGAATCAACACACAAGTCGAACAGGTTCAAAGCCAAGGGTGATGCTGGGACTCCAGAACATCAACTCGAGGGACTACACAGCCACAATTTGCTTTCGCATCTGCCCCTATGCAACTCCCGAAGTCAAGCCCGACCCGCAATGACACTAGTGATGTTCATCAAAGATCCCACGCAGGCGCACAAGCTCGTCTTAAATCTGTTCACTATGCACACGACACACGGTTTACGCTTCTTCCCAACCGTTAGGGCTTCGGACTCGGGACCTGGCCACTTGCAAGCTCACCTGTTTCACGGACGTCTGGAACGCCTCTTTGTTTTCTGCATTAGGGCACCGGTGCTTCTCAACCGCTGTGTGCACGTCCTGCAGTTTCTTGATCACGCGCCTCAGGTACCCTGCCAGACAGGCGGTTTGTCGCGCGTGGGGGGAGAAGTGGTTGATGAGGTACTCGCGCACGCAGGGGAACACATGCTG